>JADLZK010011694.1:0-269865 GCA_015847255.1 Hyparrhenia diplandra | reverse complement strand
ATGGACCATGGATGACCAGCACTTGGACACATTCACAAGTGAGTGTACTTGCAATGCAAGGACGGTGTTGGAGACACTGTTAACTGAGTTAATGATGTCGATCGGACCAAGTTAGGGCAACTGGATCAACACTTGGTTACTGATGACGTTTGAGGATGAGTGGGAGACGCTTTGACATCGTGGAGAAGGGGTAGCGGCTATGCGAGTCCATGTGGTTTGGTGGTATCAACCTCAAAACTGCAGGTGGTACATTTGCCAGGTTTGCACCTCAAAACTACGGAAGTATCCTGGGCAGCACGTGGTGTTATCTCCAAGTTATAGCATCGTGGCTAAGCGATGGGGAGAAGGAATCACGACCGTCAAATGTGTATCAGGTGCCCTCGTGTAATATGGGACCATATCGCCCTTGAGTGGGTTAGGGTTTGGGGTATGCCCAAGTGCCTATAAATAAGGTGGAGGGCCTGTGCTACAGGTATGTCCTGAATCATCATTTCATTTTCCTTAGGATCACAAAGTGTTCATTGCTTAGAGATGAGAAGTAGAGAGGTAAGCGCCTCTTGCTCTAATTTTCAGTCTTTAGAGGGAGGAAGAACCGAGGAGGTTAGATCTCTAGTGTATGGAGGAATTCGTGGTTGGTTAATCGAAGTGTTTGTTGAAAGCACGAGTTCATCCTTTCCCTCCTCCAAACTTCCCTTTTTCAATGATATTCGTGGTCATTTTTGGTTATTTTTGTGCTGCTGTTTGGCTTAGTATTCGGTACTTTTTGGGAGCATTTGGACCCTTGGTATATGTTCAAATCAGAATCCCAGATTCAAACTTCTTGGTTCCAAGCCTCGAAACTCCTCTTTTCTTGATCCGGTGACTTCCTTGTGAATCGTTTGAGCTGGGATTTTGGGACTTGTCTTGTTGACTTCTTGGGTGCTACGACACATGAGAAACATGCCCGATCTGCTTTCAATCAGTTTCCGATGAGCACCCACAAATCATCTCCCTTCAGAAATTGTCAAAACCCCGATTTCAGAGGGTTTCTCCAAATCATGTGGTCAAGCTTTGATCTTTTGGAGGTGAAATCTTGTGTACACCTTCAAGTTAGCTTAGGAAAGCTGTATGCAAAATTTCAGCCCCTTTCGACTTCATCGATTGAGGTCTGCCTTTTCCATGAACTTCTGAATTTGCGAGTTGAGAGTTGTTACGTTCTAATTGGGACCTAGGCCAAGTTATTATACATTCCAGCTAAGGGGTACAATATGCTCCATGAACACACAGGAGGTTCACGTGAAGACTAAGCTGTAAATATCCTGTGTTAATATGTACAACACGCTCCACCCACCGCTCATATCACTGTGGCCTTCTAATGTCAAGGTCATCGCTTTTATTTCATTCTAATGTCATCGCCGCCACCACGTACACAACCAACCCGTTCCCTTCAATTAATGTTTGTATATAAACTCTGCTGCATCATTTTTAGAACATATATAGTAATGCTGCATATTTCTGTATATACGAGTACATAACCAACTCTTTACCTCCTGATTTCGCAGTGAATTCTTATAGTTTGGTCGCCTGAGATTCTCATCCCTAAGCAGCAGAACACAATAGCGACTCCTGTTCGACCTTTCCCCAGGTTAGTGATTCAAAAGTAGGACTGTAGGAGTATATGTGAAAGAATAGAAGTCAAATTTACTCTTGCGACTTTTGAGCGTATCCTCTTGTACTGGATTCCACGTCTGCCTAAGTGGATAGATGCTCTTCTATCCACCTCAATCCATGTGTTTTAGAGTGGATTGGAGCTGGAAAACAGTTTGAGTCCACTCCAACACATATGGAATGAGTTGTATACGACTGCATCCAAACAAGCCTCAGAACAGCCAATGGTTCGACATATCCACTAGATTAACATATTGAGGGAATATTTTTTACCTGTCTAATTAGGAACAGGAACCAAGATGAGCCTCCCTGGAAAGGACATGGCTGGTAAATTCGAGGTGCTCCGATCCATTACAAACAACTTTACAGAGGAGCATATTGGCAGTGGTGGCTATGGAGATGTCTACCGGGTATGACGAATAATCATATATATATCATCTATTTTGTATTTTTCAAGTACATAATATTTTTTGCAATACTTGTATTAAGCTTGGTGAAGTTTGAGCATACATATGGACATGCTTTGTGTTCCCCACGCCACTAGTGTGAACAGCCAGGTGGTGCACCATGAATCTGCACAACTGCACTCCATCCCAACGTCCCACAGCAGTTTATCATCGAGGGAATTGTACCCGTGGCTCGCAGAATCACCTTTGCGAGGGCTGTGAGCACATTTTATCAGACCTGTTTAATCTTAAGTAAGTGCACAACACAAGGATGTGTTAAATGGACTCCGCTCCTTAATCACAGAGGAAGCAGTGTACATTTTCATCCAGGCTAAGCGAATCCAAAAGCAGTGTGCCTTGTCTTGTGGGTGCAAAGATCTAATACATGGGTGGAGGGGCGCCCACCACATGGAATATTGCTGGGCCGATTGCTTTTCTCTCATTTCTCAACTGTACCTTTTCTTTTGTTTTTCTCATGCTAATAAAGTCTGTGCGTGTGCGTGTGTTGTGTATATTACTCTAACAAGCTACTAGATTACAACAGGCCACGCTTGATGGGAAAGAGGTTGCTGTGAAGAAGCTTAAGGAGCTTGAGGGGAGGGTAAATGATATGGAGTTTGATAACGAAGTCTGTAACCTTATTAATATTGAACATCAGAATATCGTTCCGTTACTAGGCTACTGCTCTCTAAAACATGAAAAGTATGTTGAGCGTCAAGGTCGTAGCGTGCCAAGTCGAGTTGAAGATACTTATCGAGTCCTCGTCTTTGACTATATACCAGGTGGAAGCCTTCAGAAATATATTTCAGGTATATTATTTGCTCGAACATTTATGATGCATGCAAATGGTTCGACAGTTCTATATGTTCGTCCTTTTTCCATTAACTGATTGCAGCTGAAGAACCTTGTCGTCTTGACTGGGAAACGAGTTACAAAATCATTAGAGGGATATGTGAGGGCTTAAAACACTTGCATACTGTCAAGGGGACGGCACCTATTTACCATATGGACATAAAGCCTGCTAATATATTGCTGGATAGAGACATGACGCCAAAAATCGGAGATCTTGGTTTGTCCAAACTTGTTTCTTCCACAATAACCCATCAAACTCAGATTACAAAAGGAACAGAGTATGTACACATACAGCAGTTTTTGTTTTCAAATATAATCAGTGGCCTGTTTCAACTTTACTAACCGTATCTTTGATGTTGCGATGTCTTGAAGAGGTTACATGCCACCCGAATACAGAAATGGTAACCCCCGCTTGTAACAAAAAGAAGTTTGACGTGTTCAGCTTGGGAGTCCTAATCATTCAAATGCTTGCTGGAAGGGTTTATAGTTCCAGCTTGTCCCTCGGTGAAATTCTTCCAGAACCTTTTGGTCAACTTGTAAGGGGAAACAATTATTATTTTGCATTTTATGTGTTTTTTTTCCTCTGGACAGATCTCAAGAGCCTATCTTTGTTTGTTTGTATCTTTATTTGCCAATTTTGCAGGTAACTGAAAAGTGGAACAAAAAGCTTCAGGCCACGTGGGGATATTTATCTCAGGAAACAGCCATCCTGCAAGTGAATACTGCCATCCTGCAAGTGAATACTTGTGTCGATATTGCATTAAGATGTGTTAAGGCTAATCGAAATGAAAGGCCTGATATAAAGGGCATTGTCACTGAGCTGAAAAAGGTAGAAGACCAGATAAAGGACAGGTTACTAGCATATGATCAGTCAAAAAATCCAATTGGCTTCCAGGTACGTTCATTCTGGCACCATGCTGGATTCTCTGCTTATCACTTCCTGCATACAGTTTCATTAGAAAGTTAGAGCCAGAAAATTGTTTTAAAAGGCTCTTACTCCGTACGTGCATGTGCATGTAAAGCCCGAGCTGTTCTTGACATGTCAGTTTCATTAGAAAGTTACAATATGGTTTAAAAAGGCTTTAATTTAGTTGCCATGGCCGGTGTTGCAATGTATTCTTGTTTGATATGCCTGTTAGTTAAGGTGTCATGGTATAGTATTACGGTATGCGATGGTCTCGTAGTCTTGAATTTCGTATTGGATACCATTACATATACAGTGTGCTGTGTTGAGCACCAAGTGTGAAATGCATGGACGTCTGTAAACCCTGGATCTATTAATCTGTAATACTGACAAAAATGCACCGATCCAGTTGGATTTGTTCTATACATATGGCATATTGCAGATCAACGACATGAAAATTAACGCAGTCATCTGTCCACTGTCTAATAATACCTTGTTTCTTGCAGAGGAGCTCGGACTCGAACATCATTGCTGTCGATCCAGCCCAAGAGCTGCGATTTCTATTCGAGCCAAGAAAGGACATATCCTGCTGCCTGCAGCTAACAAATAAGACAGTGACCATATCGCATTTAACATAAAGACTAACAAGACGAAGTACTACACACAGCCGAGCAGAGGAATTATGCCACCATGTTCTCAGCAGTATATCTCTGTAACGTTGCGAGCACAGGAGGCACCGCAGAATATGAGGGTCCAGGACATGCTCCTTGTAGAGTGTTAACCTCAGCAAGGAACCAACATCGTCTGATGTAGAGATCACCGAACACTTCTTCGAAAAAAGTCAAGACAGGGATGGTGGTTGCCACACGGCCTATTGTTTTGGTTGCACAAGATCAACTTAGGCAATGGACGTCCCTGAAGGCGTTAAATTCAGGAAGTGTGGTGCCCATGGATATAAGTTCATGAAACTACCCGCCGATTATTTATATTGCACAGATCAATTTAAATGCTAATACTTATATTATTAGCACGAGCGTTGTGTTCTTCAATTTATTTTTAATGAAGATCTATGTTTATGTACTTTCAATAAATACATTATTGTGTGTTTATGTACTCAAGATCTATGTTTATGTACCTTCAATAAATATATTATTGTGTGTTTCATGAATAACTAGCATTTATTTTTATTAATATGAAGTATGTGATTTGTTCATGAAGTCCTATGTCAAATATCCGATGTTGTGTATTGGATTAGATTTCAAGATATGTATACCAAGTGGACATGAGAACGCGAAAAAAAAAAAAAAAAAAAACTTATCTGCAACCTTATTGGGCTTGGGCAGCAACAAGCCGTCAGCTTGCGCCGCTATTTCCTCAAAACTGCTGTAATTAGAGTAATGGGCTCCACAGTCCACCCTATCAGCGGCAGTCTTTAGTCAACGACAATGCCTTTGTTTCTTTTTTTTTTTAATTTAACTATTTTAGCCACCACGCTTACGCGTACCTCTATGCACGTTTTAAAATAATTCTGCCTAAGATCGACATCTCTCACTCTAATCTAGGAATCAATTTGCTATATATTAATTATATAATATATTACCCTTTTTTTCTTCCACGGTTCCCTATGATAGTGGTGCGTTGCAATATTAATGCTATGGGCGCACTATGTCGACTCAAGAGCACGGCTAATAATACATCAGCAAGGCGGCTCTAAGGGCAGTTCCAACAGTGGAAACTGGGTGTCATGTCCAAAAAGATCAGGTCAACAATAGAAGCGGTCTCACACAATGCTAGAGCCTTCACCAAAAAAAAATGTAATTAGACTTTCACTGTCTTATCCATTCCTCTCCCTGCTCTAGTTCTCTGGTTCTATCCCAAACTCACACATGAAGAAGGCATGTGAGCGAGCGTAGGATTGGCGGTCGCCGAGCTCGAGGCAATTCACTACGCCAGATTTGGTCTTCAGTGTCGTTTCAAACCCCGTATCACTGTGGGATTTTGAACTCGCATAACCAATCCGTCATTGATTGGGGGTTGGCATCAGTGTCGGTCTTCTGAACCGACACTGGTTTGTTTTTTTAGGAAATCCCAAAACAAGCCGAAAAAATAGAAAAAACATATTTTAAACTTGGGGAGGCCCCCACCGGTTAGCTAGTGGAATTAGATCCCGTGACGGGTATTTTTCATGGCCTTTTCTTAGTACTTATTTTATCTACCACACTTACGCGGGCCACCATGCGTGTTAAAATCCTTTTGCCTAAGAGCTGCATCTCGCTCTCATTTAAGCATCAATCTATATCTCCTATATAGATAAACTCCACTAAGTTATTTCTCTGCGTCTTTTTAAGCCACGTCAGCGCAATTTCAGTTAACAAAACGCATCCCACTCATCCCGTCACGCCCGGTGCTGCCTCCGCTTCTCAAGTGCACCACACCGCCGCCCTTCCCCAACCCCTGCCTCCATCCGGTCATCTCTGACCCTACCTCTTCTCCTCACCAGGAATCCAATGGCGCATTAAAGCATGAGAAACTGCCATCGCCTGCTCATCTATATACCCACAATTGGAGATGAAGCCCCGCAGCATATCTCGGCGAGTGCGGGGGCAGACAGCACCGCAAGGTGCTTCGAAAGAATCATCGCTCCCCTCCGTCGCTGCGACCACCATTGAGCCAAAAGCGCTACGGCAATACCTAGGACATCTAGAGGAACACCGCGATCTCCACCGTGAGCCCCCTCGAGCCCATCCGTCCTCTTCCGGCAAGAGCTGGAAACCGCCGCGGCGCCCCACGATATTTCCACAAAATTGCTGTTAATCACCCTATCCAAGGGCGGTCTTTAGTCACTGCACACTACTACAGTAAGCATTAGTGGGGGCGGTTTAAGAGGGTTTGTAAGGGCAGTTTCGCAGCCGCCCCTTAGCTTCTGTATTTATTTCTCGAGAGGGTTGGTTCCAAACTATGCAATACGGACTATGCGTGGGGAGGTTGGTGAAAACGTGCTTTTGCGAGAAAAAGTGTTGAGTCTATACAGTACTCCCTCTGTCCCTAAATAAGTGTCGTCATTGGTGTGCGTGCCACAAGTTTGACTTCGGTTTGTAGAAAATAAGTGCAACATCTATGTCTCCAAATAATTTTGTTAAAAAATTAGATTCAAATATTTTTCCAATGATGCTAATTATGTATCATATATATTAATATTTTTAAATATAAAATTAGTCAAAGTTGTTTCTCGAGAAGCAAAGCGACACTTGTTTAGGGACGGAGGGAGTATGTCACAGCCCAAAAGGGGCTCCACCCGATAAGGGCCCAAAAGGGGCAGGCCAGCGACGCCGCCAACGGCCGGCCGCTGCTACAACCCGTTGGCATCGATCTCGCCAAAATAAATATTAGGAAATAAATATTTAGGAAAGAAATAGAGTGAGAGGTATCTTAGGATAAGAATTTGAGGTTGCTTTGTAAAGAGGTATTCTAATCTATAAAGGAAACCTCCTAGATATTGCTTAGCGTGCAAGTCTTCCCCGGACTATAAATACAAGGGTGCATGTCGGTTAGGAATTAATCGAGAAAAAAATTAAGGGGGTAACACCCAACAACTCCGGTCTTCGGGCTCTCTCTCTAACCACATTGTCACGGCCGCCTTGGGAGGGGTGGCGTCTTGGGCGGGGCGTGGCGGCGGTTGGGGCGCCGGGCAGCAAGGAACCAACATCGTCACGAAGTAGAGATCACCGAACACTTCTTGAAAAAGTCAAGACGGGGATGGTGGTTGCCACACGACTATTGTTTTGTTAGCACAAGATCAACTTAGGGCATGGACATCCCTGAAGGGGCTAAATTCAGAAACTACGGTGCCGATGGATATAAGTTCATGAAAGTACCCGCGATTATTTATACTAGTTCATCAACCCGTGCTCCCACACGGGTTAGACTCTCACGAGAAACTAACTAATAAAAATTACTTATAACACTAGTAATGAAATGATTTTGCGTGATATCGCAAAAATATTAACCGTGGTGGGCACTGTTTGCCCGTCCGCGGTTAATGCTCCGCCACACCAGTTTTATTTTTCGTGGCGGGCATTTTTGCCCGTCACGGAAAATCGATTCTGTGGCGGGCACCTTAACATGCCCGCCACGGAAAATAGTGTATTTTCCGTGGCGGTCGTGTTAAGGTGACCGCCACGCAAAATCAATTTACCATGGCGGGCAGCCTAAAAGGCCCGCCACGAGGAAAATGGAGAGGCCCAAACGAGGCCCGTAGTCGTTAGCATATAATCTGAAAAGTTAGGGTTTCATTTCCACACTCGGTCAATCCTTCCCACGGTCATTCCCCCAGCCGGGTAACCACTCCCAATCAGCGCGCTCCACCAGGGCTCGTCTTTCTCCTCCCCCTCCCCCATCTCGGTGGGGGCGGCGCTCATCTTCCTCCCTCCCCATCTCGGCGGCAGCGGGCGGGCTCAAGCGGCGCGGGCGGGCTCAGCAGCGGCGGCGGGGCGAAGCTCCGGGGCGGCGGGGCGGGGCTCAGCGGCGGCGCTGGGCGGCTCGGGCGGGGCGAGGCCGGCCTCAGCGCGGCGGGGCGAAGCTCAAGGGCGCCGAGGCCGGGCTCGGGCCGCGCGTGGCGGGCTCAGCGGCCGCGCGGGCGAGCTCAAAGCGGCGTCGGGCCGGACTCGGCGTTAGCCCCTCCTCCCTCTCCGGCGAGATGGCGGCGGTACTCCTTCCCTCGGCGGTGGAGCGTGCGCAGGGCGCGGTGGGGGAGGCCGGATCCGGCGGATCGAAGCCTCCTCGGCGGATCCGGCCACCTTGAGCGGATCCCGGGCGGCCTCGATGGCGGCGGCGGCGCCCCCTTCCCCTCGGACGGTGGTGGCGTCCCCCTCCCTCCAATTGTGGATGCATGCGGCCTTATCCGTTGATGGGGAGCTCGTGGCGGCCGGGATTCACGATGGGGAGCTCCCGCGCCGGATCCGTCGATGGGGAGCTCGTGGCGGCCGGCCGCTCGGCGGCGGCGGCGGCGGTGGGATCCAGCGGCCGGATCTGGGTCTCGTATTGGGCTCAGCGGGCGGGCTCGTGGCGGGCTCGGTGGTGGGTTCTAGATTTTTTTTTTTTTTACATTAACCGCGACGGGCGTTCCTAATGAGCCCACCACGGTTAATCGATTAACCGTGACCTTTGTTGCATGACGGGCTCATTTGCCCGCCACGCAAAAATGTTTTCCGCCCGTCACCTAAAAAAAATTACGTTCCTAGTGTAATAAATATTTTTTCTATGTATTAATGTTCAAAAATAATAAAAATAGGTACTCCGTAATCTATAATCAGTTATGATAATCTGTCAGCTATGGATATACATGTATTTTTAATGAATACCCATTGATTCCTTACATAGCACCTCCGTGTATCTCCAATATACATTTGGTTGATCTTTTGATTAAACTACGATGACTTTAGCTATGGCCTATATTTTGACAACATGAACCAAAATTTTATTTTTATTTTTCCAAATTCTAGGCTTCCTAATTGCTTTGATACAACGATATTATTTACAATGGTGATTATAGTCTTGCTATTTGATGCAAAAATGTTTCAGATTTATGTAAGAGTTTTACACTACTACCTAAAATTTTTTAGGTCGCGGGCAAAAGGGCGACACCATAGTGAGGTCATGATAAATTGCGGGATAACAATGTCGGGCGCCTCTACCCGCCATGGTAAATCATTGAAAAAACAAAAAAAAAGAAGAAAAATCCCACACGGGCTCCCATCTAGGCCGCAATGGACCGGGATCCCGCCGCCGCCGGTGGATCCGCGCCGCCGCCCAGCGATTGGGGCCGAACGCCATGGATCCACGCCCCAAGCGCGTTGGCGCCGCCCGGAGCCGTGAATCTACGCCGCCACCACGCGTTGCGCCGCCCGGCGCCGTGGGTTGGGGCCGCCTCGCCGTGGATCCACGCCCGTACCGCTGTTGGGGCCGCCCGCCACCGTGGATCCACACCGCCGCCGCCCGTTGGTGCCGCCGCCACCGTGGATCCACGCCCCCCGGGATCCGATCCGCCGCCACCGTGGGTTGGGGCCGCTAGGCCGTGGATCCGTCTTTGCCACCGCTCGTTGGGGCCTCGCCGCCATGGATCCGTGCCGCCATGCGTTGGGGCCGCACCGCCGTGGATGCGCACCGCCGCGGATTAGGGCACCACCGTCGCCGCACCATGGAGAGAGGGACGCCAGTGCTGATGGGAGACGGGAGAGGGAGAACGGCCATGAGGAGACGAGGATTGAAGGAGAGAAGAGTGGGAGGCGAGGAGAGGATACGGGTCCGCGAGGGAGGGGGAGGAGCGCTAGCGGTTGTGCGGGAGGAGGGCATCGCCGTCGAACTCCAAACATGTCCATGGCCTCTTTGACACGTCCAAGTTACCAAAAATAATACATGACATTTTGGGTGTCAACAGGTAGTGATGCGTGTCTACTGTCGCTTGGGTTTGCAGATGAACTCGCGGGGAGAAAAATACCTGTCCATTTTTTGGGTGAGAAAACAGGAGCTACCCCAAACCATGCCTGCGTGTATGCCTCAAGGTCTCAGCGGAGCAGAAGGCAATAATGGAGCCGACACAAGAAGGCCCGCTTCCTACATGTAGTGGAGAGGACGACGGCACATTGTTGGAGGGGACCTTGACCCTGTTGGAGTCGGTCGTCGGCACCCACATGGTATCCAGCGGGAGATGCCTGACCTTTGTAAGGACAAAGAGACGAGGTTAACCTCCCCGGGTCAGTTTCATCGTTCCAGTGTACATAAGTCACTTGTTTAATCTGTGACCTGTGACACATCCTTTTCTGAATCCTCACTAGGAGATAAGCCGTTTGGTCATCAGATATTTTTTTTTGTGACCACACGTTGTGCGTTTTTTTCATTAAGCAGAAGAGGTCATCAGATATTTTCTTGTTGTAATAAGCATAATATCTGCAGAAGATTCAATAGACTTTAGATGAACTTACTATCTCTCGCGTATTAGTGTTTGTGATCCAAGTTTCTGCTTGAACCGCGAATTCCAGGCGGACGCCGCGGACTCCTCAGCCACCGCGAATTCCAGGCGGTGCACGAAGTCGTGGTGGTGCCTTCCTCCAAGTGCAGCCCGTCGAATTCAAGAGGAGGACAGCGAATCCCAGGCGCTGTTCTCCCCAATTCCGTCGTCTCGTGATCGGATCCGTTGCCTCCATGGCCGGATTCGGTTCTCCTTGACTGGATCTCGAAGAGGAGAGGATGGGGTCGCAGATCCAGAGGCGACTTCCCGTCTTCGCCGACTCGATGACGGCGGCAGTTGCTCACACATTCCAACGGTGAGCAGCGACCTCTCTTCGTCGAGGGGCAGTGCTTCTCAATGGCGACCATTCGGCGTCGGCGTCGCGATGCACCACCGGGCGACTGGTATCCCACGGGATCGGCAAAGCATATCAATTGTCGGTTTTGCAATGGGGATGTTTGGAAGCGACATCACTTTGCCTTCTCGTCGGGACGCGATGAGGTGGGGTGTCCATGGATCTCAATTCTTGGCGCTATGGATGTCGATTGATCTTTAGTACACATATCTTCATGTACTAAAGTTTCTTTCTATTCTTAGATTCGTAATAAGTTTGGCTATGTGTGGTCACGCTTGAAGGCTTTGGTACGTGTGTGTTACCGCAGAGGCCAGAATGTAATTCCGTTATCTAAAAAAGTTATCGAAAAAAAAGTTTCTGCTTGAACCCTTGTGCAGCTCAAATGGTGTTGGCTTGTTTGCGCGCCAGACTACAGGAGGCCATCTTGTCGGCTGAGCCAGATTGTGTCGGCTCTTATGTTCACCGGAGCTATGCTATTCGAATATGCTTTGTCAAATTTTCAGTGTACTCTGCTTATTAATTAGTACCTGCAATATTTTTTCTTTATTCTGAACTGCTTTGGAGCTAAGCTCGCTTTCGAAAAAAAAAACTACTGGCTTGTATTATTAGTTTCTCCACTTTTCAGTGGTCCGTACATGCTAATCAGCTTGTATGGAACATACTATTTATGTTGTGCGAAAGTTTCAGGAGGCTGATGTGTTGCTTGCATTGCCTCATGCTGCCCTTTTCTTGTTCTGAAGTGTGTAAGGTTGTGCCTTTTTGAGTACATACGTACAGCTAGTGCGTAATATATAATTTGTTTGGAACATTAGTTTTTTATATTGCATTAAGTATATTTTGTTGCCCAAAAATTTGGAGTACCATTTTGACTATGTAGACTCTGATATGACTGCAGGTCCGATCCAATGGCCCCACAGAAATGTGACGCATCGGGAATGTTTTTTTGTTGAATCAAAATTGTATTCCAATTGAACCCCAGTCATGTATTATTTATTTATTTGGTTTCTAGACCATTCGCAAAGGAGCTCGCGGTGCAATGGCAAAGGCCACTAGCTGAGGAGCTCTGAGGAGCTCCCGCCCAGGGTGCTGCACCTGAAAAACCCCCTCGCTGGCAACAGTGTTGGCGGTTTTTCCGCGGCTGATGCTGTGTCGTTCTTCTTAATGGAACACAGGTGGGCTGTGCCCTCTGGACGCATTTTTTATTTGTTTGGGGACCTTTCTGTGGTCCGTAAGTGCATTCTAAAAAGCTTCGAACGTATTTATGTTGTGCAAAAGTTTAAGGAGGCTTTATGCATTGCTTGCATTACCTCATGGTGCCTTTTTGCATTGGCGCTGCCTAGTTTGTGGTGACTTTGTTTGGATTCTCTGCTATCGCGTATATATGTCTGCAGTCGCGGGAATGGCACATGCACTGTACTGTGCATATGCTTAAGATGGTTGTCTTGGTTCAGTTGAGATTTGAAACCATTATTAGTAGGGTTAACCCAAACCATGCATTAGCCACGGCCAGTACACCTCAAGCTCGATCTCAGCGCAGCAAAAGGCAATAATGGAGCCGACACAACAAGGCCTGCTTCCTGCAGTGGTGAGGACGACGGCACATGCATGTTTGGAGGGTTGGAGGAGACCTTGACCAGATGGAGTCAGTCGTCGGCACCCACATGGTGTATCCAGCGGGCGATGCCTGATCATTGTAAGAGACGAGGTTAAGCTGGCCGGGGGCAGGCAGCGATGATAGGTCGTCCCCGTCCCCGCCGGTGTTCAAAGTCACGGGGAAACAACGAGCACGGTACGTAGCGGCAATCATGGGACCGCGGCGGACAGAGCTCGCGTACGGCTTTTTGGCTCCCTCCTTGGTAGTGATGGGAGAGGGGCAGGCGAGTGCCCTGCCTTAGTACGAGGCCATGACAGAGTGTTGCATTTAGCGTGTCATCCCAAGAATTTATTTTCCAAAACAGAGAATCTCATGCACTCAAATATAGGTTTACATAGTAGAAATGTACTTAGAATTATACACGATGAGCCCAGACAGTTGCCCAGGGTAGATATATTTATGGTGTTGGTCACATAGATTTGCCACTTACCCAGCCTCTTCCCCATCTCGCATCCTAGCATCTGGTGCCTCGGCAGAACTGGCCATGTCAGCCGGCCACCCATGTGAAAGGCAGTACGTAAAGGCACTGCGGAACCTGCCTTTACCTCCTCGTTTTCCTTGATGCATTCATGACAGGAACCACGAAAAAACCACGAAACACAAGTCTCCACTTGACGCAGTTAAAGTAGGGGCGCTTTCGGCGAGGACAGGGGTGTGCTTCCTTCCTCAAAACCAACACCACGCTGATAAGTTGATCCGCACCTAACGCTAACTCTTATATCATGAGACATAATATGTAGCAGTTGGCCTTGCAGCTTTCTTCCAAGAATGCTGCAGACGCGTATATATGTCTGCAGTCGCGGGAATGGCACATGCACTGTACTGTGCATATGCTTAAGATGGTTGTCTTGGTTGAGTTGAGATTTGAAACCATTATTAGTAGGGCTAACCCAAACCATGCATTAGCCACGGCCAGTACGCCTCAAGCTCGATCTCAGCGCAGCAAAAGGCAATAATGGATCCGACACAAGAAGGCCCGCTTCCTGCAGTGGAGAGGACGATGGCACATGGTTGGAGGGGACTTTGACCTGTTGGAATCAGTCGTCGGCACCCACATGGTCTATCCAGCTGGCGATGCCTGACCATTTTAAGGACAAAAAGACGAGGTTAAGCTCGCCGAGGGCAGGCAGCGATGATAGGTCGTCCGGTGTTCAAAGTCACGGGGAAACAACGAGCACGGTACGTAGCGGCAATCGTGGGACCGCGGCGGACAGAGCTCGCGTACGGCTTTTTGGCTCCCTCCTTGGTAGTGATGGGAGAGGGGCAGGCGAGGGCCCTGCCCTAGTACGAGGCCATGACAGAGTGGCGCATTTGCGCGCGTCATCCCAAGAATTTATTTTCCATATGCACTCAAATATAGGTTTACATAGTAGAAATCTACGTAGAATTATACACGATGAGCCCAGACAGTTGCCCAGGGTCCATATATTTATGGTGTTGGTCACATAGATTTGCCACTTACCCAGCCTCTTCCCCATCTCGCATCCTAGCATCTGGTGCCTCGGCAGAACTGGCCATGGCAGCCGGCCACCCATGTGAAAGGCAGTACCTAAAGGCACTGCGGAACCTGCCTTTACCTCCTCGTTTTCCTTGACGCATTCATGACAGGAACCACGAAAAAACCACGAAACACAAGTCTCCACTTGACGCGGTTAAAGTAGGGGCACTTTCGGCGAGGACAGGGGTGTTCACCTGGAGGCCCAGTTGCTGCTATTAAAGCACTTGTGCTTCCTTCCTCAAAGACCAACACCACGCTGATAAGTTGATCCGCACCTAACGCTAATTCTTATATCGATGAAGACATAGTAATTTGTAGCAGTTGGACTTGCAGCTTTCTTCCAAGAATGCTGCAGACACAATCACGGGTATCCATTTGCACGATGAGATCGACCAACGGGTGCTCAACATATGATTTGTTTATGACTCAGATGGACAACAACCCATGATCGGATTCCCTATCATATCATACTATTACTAATTGGAGGCTCTAACGGAGACTCCACATTAATTCCTACCAGGATGGTCATGAGGGGGTGTTCGTCAATGCTGCCACCATCTAATCGTGGTATAACGTCCGACGTCCAGGGCATCTAGCTACATCTACACACTGGCACCAGCCAACACCTACAGACTAAAGGTGTGATCATCTTGCTAAATCTCATAATTACAATTTAATTTCTCTCCTATAAAACACTAAAGTTGTCCATCTTACTAGATACCATACTCCCTTCGTTCTAAATTGTGTTGACACATGTTAACGTATACTTTTAATTGTCAACTAAACATGGAAAAGGACTAAAATAATTAGATAACCTTATTAGGGGTTTATACTAATGATTTCCATGAGTTTTGGTAAAGTTGTGATTTGCGAGGGACTTAACGGGAAAACGGTAGAATTAAATAACGCAATCCAACTCGAAACAAGTCTAGAAGGCTCGGGATTACACCCGACGTGAACGAAACTTAACCCCGAAGAAAACATCATCTAGAAGACTCCGAAGCCACGACGCCACGGGCCGTGGTGGGACCCACCCTGGGCGATCGACAATAACCGGGCCGGCGGCCCGGCTTGGCGGCCACGACAGCCCCTTCGAGAATGTTCCTCCACCGCCTCTAAGACGCAATCTAATCCGGGTCGTTTAATGTCGGTTTGATCCGAGGGCGTCGGTAGAAGCACGAGATGGATCTAAATCCAACACCGGCACCTCCTCCGGACTATATAAGCAAGCCCCCGGGCCCCGGCTTCAATCATCTCGGATCAACTCATCATCATATCGGTCGGATCCGGCTCTAGTCGACGGCCTTAGCTCTAGTTCAAGAACTAGAAGTAGAAGATTAGACAAGATGTAGAACTAGAAGCCCTAGATTAGAGTTGAGAGGAGAGCTTCAAGTTGAGAGAATTAGAGCGCGGTTGAGGCGGAGTTGAAGGAAGGCCCTGAGTCGCCTCGGCGCCTCCATCTTCTTCTTCCCTATGGAGTTGGTGCCATTGGAGCACGACTCGAGATCTTGTGGATTGTTCGACTTCCATTCGAGTAAGTGGTATTGTCTCTATTGTTCTTAAGGTTCGTATTTCTTTGATAAGATTACTTTGATTCTTGGTTGCTCTTGAGTTGAAGTTGTTAGATTAATGTAAGCGTGGTGCTTAGATTGACTAGCTTATTACGAATACCTTCTATAGGCCGGGGTGAAAACACTTGTTAAAATTTGATCGTGGTGGTGACAGCCATTGAGTCCTTTGTTATGCACGCCCCGTTTATAGAAATCGTAGGAGCCCTGCGTTGTTAGCGTAGATTCCCTTTATTAAGAGTTTCTTCATGACAACCCCTCTTAAGAATGCTGCGCACACAATCACGGGTATCCATTTGCACGATGAGATCGACCAACGGGTGCTCAACATATGATTTGTTTATGACTCAAATGGACAACAACCCATGATCGGATTCCCTATCATGTCATACTATTACTAATTGGAGGCTCTAACGGAGACTCCACATTAATTCCTACCGCTGGTCATGAGGGGGTGTTCGTCAATGCTGCCACCATCTAATCGTGGTATAACGTCCGACGTCCAGGGCATCTAGCTACATCTACACACTGGCACCAGCCAACACCTACAGACTAAAGGTGTGATCATCTTGCTAAATCTCATAATTACAATTTAATTTCTCTCCTATAAAACACTAAAGTTGTCCATCTTACTAGATACCATACTCCCTTCGTTCTAAATTGTAAGTCGACTTTAACTTTTTTTCGGTAAATAGACTTTTGCTATATATCTAGAAATCACATATGTCAAAATACAAGCAAAATCTATAAATCAAACAAGCAAAAGTGTTTTAAAGTTTAGAATGGAGTGTGTACAATTTAATTTGGCACGTGTGACATACGTATTCTGTATTGATTTTAAGTGACTCGACTACGAAAAGAATTCTAAAAACCTCTTATTATAATTTTCATTTTAATTATAATGACCTTGGATTACTTTGAACAAATGGGTTACAAAATTCTTATTGACCATGTTAGTATAATTTTGTTTGTTCACTTTAATAATCATTTCTTTAGATTACTTCGATTTCACATATTAAACATAATACTTTGACGTCTAAGTCTGCCATTAACATAAATCTCTGAAATCTACACATAAACAATAATATAATCCTTGGCATGTGGATGTGCAGCTGTTGACCGTGCAATGATCGACGATTAAGGAGAAGGTCGTCAAGCAAAGAGTCCGGACACCATGGGTCGCGCGGTGAAGACCAAATGCGAAGGTTTTGACCATAGGGGCCGAGGGCTGAGGATGGACCATGGATGACCAGCACTAGGACACATTCACAAGTGAGTGTACTTGCAATGCAAGGACGGTGTTGGAGACACTGTTAACTGAGTTAATGATGTCGATCGGACCAAGTTAGGGCAACTGGATTAACACTTGGTTACTGATGACGTTTGAGGATGAGTGGGAGACGCTTTGACATCGTGGAGAAGGGGTAGCGGCTATGCGAGTCCATGTGGTTTGGTGGTATCAACCTCAAAACTGCAGGTGGTACATTTGCCAGGTTTGCACCTCAAAACTACGGAAGTATCCTGGGCTGCACGTGGTGTTATTTCCAAGTTATAGCATCGTGGCTAAGCGAAGGGGAGAAGGAATCACGACCGTCAAATGTGTATCAGGTGCCCTCGTGTAATATGGGACCATATCGCCCTTGAGTGGGTTAGGGTTTGGGGTATGCCCAAGTGCCTATAAATAAGGTGGAGGGCCTGTGCTACAGGTATGTCCTGAATCATCATTTCATTTTCCTTAGGATCACAAAGTGTTCATTGCTTAGAGATGAGAAGTAGAGAGGTAAGCGCCTCTTGCTCTAATTTTCAGTCTTTAGAGGGAGGAAGAACCGAGGAGGTTAGATCTCTAGTGTATGGAGGAATTCGTGGTTGGTTAATCGAAGTGTTTGTTGAAAGCACGAGTTCATCCTTTCCCTCCTCCAAAGTTCCCTTTTTCAATGATATTCGTGGTCATTTTTGGTTATTTTTGTGCTGCTGTTTGGCTTAGTATTCGGTACTTTTTGGGAGCATTTGGGACCCTTGGTATATGTTCAAATCAGAATCCCAGATTCAAACTTCTTGGTTCCAAGCCTCGAAACTCCTCTTTTCTTGATCCGGTGACTTCCTTGTGAATCGTTTGAGCTGGGATTTTGGGACTTGTCTTGTTGACTTCTTGGGTGCTACGACACATGAGAAACATGCCCGATCTGCTTTCAATCAGTTTCCGATGAGCACCCACAAATCATCTCCCTTGAGAAATTGTCAAAACCCCGATTTCAGAGGGTTTCTCCAAATCATGTGGTCAAGCTTTCATCTTTTGGAGGTGAAATCTTGTGTACACCTTCAAGTTAGCTTAGGAAAGCTGTATGCAAAATTTCAGCCCCTTTCGACTTCATCGATTGAGGTCTGCCTTTTCCATGAACTTCTGAATTTGCGAGTTGAGAGTTGTTAGGTTCTAATTGGGACCTAGGCCAAGTTATTATAAATTCCAGCTAAGGGGTACAATATGCTCCATGAACACACAGGAGGTTCACGTGAAGACTAAGCTGTAAATATCCTGTGTTAATATGTACAACACGCTCCACCCACCGCTCATATCACTGTGGCCTTCTAATGTCAAGGTCATCGCTTTTATTTCATTCTAATGTCATCGCCGCCACCACGTACACAACCAACCCGTTCCCTTCAATTAATGTTTGTATATAAACTCTGCTGCATCATTTTTTAGAACATATAGTAATGCTGCATATTTCTGTATATACGAGTACATAACCAACTCTTTACCTCCTGATTTCGCAGTGAATTCTTATAGTTTGGTCGCCTGAGATTCTCATCGCTAAGCAGCAGAACACAATAGCGACTCCTGTTCGACATTTCCCCAGGTTAGTGATTCAAAGTAGGACTGTAGGAGTATATGTGAAAGAATAGAAGTCAAATTTACTCTTGCGACTTTTGAGCGTATCCTCTTGTACTGGATTCCACGTCTGCCTAAGTGGATAGATGCTCTTCTATCCACCTCAATCCATGTGTTTTAGAGTGGATTGGAGCTGGAAACAGTTTGAGTCCACTCCAACACATATGGAATGAGTTGTATACGACTGCATCCAAACAAGCCTCAGAACAGCCAATGGTTCGACATATCCACTAGATTAACATATTGAGGGAATATTTTTACCTGTCTAATTAGGAACAGGAACCAAGATGAGCCTCCCTGGAAAGGACATGGCTGGTAAATTCGAGGTGCTCCGATCCATTACAAACAACTTTACAGAGGAGCATATTGGCAGTGGTGGCTATGGAGATGTCTACCGGGTATGACGAATAATCATATATATATCATCTATTTTGTATTTTTTCAAGTACATAATATTTTTTTTGCAATACTTGTATTAAGCTTGGTGAAGTTTGAGCATACATATGGACATGCTTTGTGTTCCCCACGCCACTAGTGTGAACAGCCAGGTGGTGCACCATGAATCTGCACAACTGCACTCCATCCCAACGTCCCACAGCAGTTTATCATCGAGGGAATTGTACCCGTGGCTCGCAGAATCACCTTTGCGAGGGCTGTGAGCACATTTTATCAGACCTGTTTAATCTTAAGTAAGTGCACAACACAAGGATGTGTTAAATGGACTCCGCTCCTTAATCACAGAGGAAGCAGTGTACATTTTCATCCAGGCTAAGCGAATCCAAAAGCAGTGTGCCTTGTCTTGTGGGTGCAAAGATCTAATACATGGGTGGAGGGGCGCCCACCACATGGAATATTGCTGGGCCGATTGCTTTTTCTCTCATTTCTCAACTGTACCTTTTCTTTTGTTTTTCTCATGCTAATAAAGTCTGTGCGTGTGCGTGTGCGTGTGTTGTGTATATTACTCTAACAAGCTACTAGATTACAACAGGCCACGCTTGATGGGAAAGAGGTTGCTGTGAAGAAGCTTAAGGAGCTTGAGGGGAGGGTAAATGATATGGAGTTTGATAACGAAGTCTGTAACCTTATTAATATTGAACATCAGAATATCGTTCCGTTACTAGGCTACTGCTCTCTAAAACATGAAAAGTATGTTGAGCGTCAAGGTCGTAGCGTGCCAAGTCGAGTTGAAGATACTTATCGAGTCCTCGTCTTTGACTATATACCAGGTGGAAGCCTTCAGAAATATATTTCAGGTATATTATTTGCTCGAACATTTATGATGCATGCAAATGGTTCGACAGTTCTATATGTTCGTCCTTTTCCATTAACTGATTGCAGCTGAAGAACCTTGTCGTCTTGACTGGGAAACGAGTTACAAAATCATTAGAGGGATATGTGAGGGCTTAAAACACTTGCATACTGTCAAGGGGACGGCACCTATTTACCATATGGACATAAAGCCTGCTAATATATTGCTGGATAGAGACATGACGCCAAAAATCGGAGATCTTGGTTTGTCCAAACTTGTTTCTTCCACAATAACCCATCAAACTCAGATTACAAAAGGAACAGAGTATGTACACATACGGCAGTTTTTGTTTCAAATATAATCAGTGGCCTGTTTCAACTTTACTAACCGTATCTTTGATGTTGCGATGTCTTGAAGAGGTTACATGCCACCCGAATACAGAAATGGTAACCCCCCGCTTGTAACAAAGAAGTTTGACGTGTTCAGCTTGGGAGTCCTAATCATTCAAATGCTTGCTGGAAGGGATTATAGTTCCAGCTTGTCCCTCGGTGAAATTCTTCCAGAACCTTTTGGTCAACTTGTAAGGGAAACAATTATTATTTTGCATTTTATGTGTTTTTTCCTCTGGACAGATCTCAAGAGCCTATCTTTGTTTGTTTGTATCTTTATTTGCCAATTTTGCAGGTAACTGAAAAGTGGAACAAAAAGCTTCAGGCCACGTGGGGATATTTATCTCAGGAAACAGCCATCCTGCAAGTGAATACTGCCATCCTGCAAGTGAATACTTGTGTCGATATTGCATTAAGATGTGTTAAGGCTAATCGAAATGAAAGGCCTGATATAAAGGGCATTGTCACTGAGCTGAAAAAGGTAGAAGACCAGATAAAGGACAGGTTACTAGCATATGATCAGTCAAAAATCCAATTGGCTTCCAGGTACGTTCATTCTGGCACCATGCTGGATTCTCTGCTTATCACTTCCTGCATACAGTTTCATTAGAAAGTTAGAGCCAAAAATTGTTTTAAAAGGCTCTTACTCCGTACGTGCATGTGCATATAAAGCCCGAGCTGTTCTTGACATGTCAGTTTCATTAGAAAGTTACAATATGGTTTAAAAAGGCTTTAATTTAGTTGCCATGGCGGGTGTTGCAATGTATTCTTGTTTGATATGCCTGTTAGTTAAGGTGTCATGGTATAGTATTACGGTATGCGATGGTCTCGTAGTCTTGAATTTCGTATTGGATACCATTACATATACAGTGTGCTGTGTTGAGCACCAAGTGTGAAATGCATGGACGTCTGTAAACCCTGGATCTATTAATCTGTAATACTGACAAAAAATGCACAGATCCAGTTGGATTTGTTCTATACATGTGGCATATTGCAGATCAACGACATGAAAATTAACGCAGTCATCTGTCCACTGTCTAATAATACCTTGTTTCTTGCAGAGGAGCTCGGACTCGAACATCATTGCTGTCGATCCAGCCCAAGAGCTGCGATTTCTATTCGAGCCAAGAAAGGACATATCCTGCTGCCTGCAGCTAACAAATAAGACGAGTGACCATATCGCATTTAACATAAAGACTAACAAGACAAAGTACTACACACAGCCGAGCAGAGGAATTATGCCACCATGTTCTCAGCAGTATATCTCTGTAACGTTGCGAGCACAGGAGGCACCGCAGAATATGAGGGTCCAGGACATGCTCCTTGTAGAGAGTGTTAACCTCAGCAAGGAACCAACATCGTCTGATGTAGAGATCACCGAACACTTCTTCGAAAAAGTCAAGACAGGGATGGTGGTTGCCACACGGCCTATTGTTTTGGTTGCACAAGATCAACTTAGGCAATGGACGTCCCTGAGAAGGCGTTAAATTCAGGAAGTGCGGTGCCCATGGATATAAGTTCATGAAACTACCCGCCGATTATTTATATTGCACAAGATCAATTTAAAGGCTAATACTTATATTATTAGCACGAGCGTTGTGTTCTTCAATTTATTTTTAATGAAGATCTATGTTTATGTACTTTCAATAAATACATTATTGTGTGTTTATGTACTCAAGATCTATGTTTATGTACCTTCAATAAATATATTATTGTGTGTTTCATGAATAACTAGCATTTATTTTTATTAATATGAAGTATGTGATTTGTTCATGAAGTCCTATGTCAAATATCCGATGTTGTGTATTGGATTAGATTTCAAGATAACTAGCATTTATTTTTATTAATATGAAGTATGTGATTTGTTCATGAAGTCCTATGTCAAATATCCGATGTTGTGTATTGGATTATATTTCAAGATATGTATACCAAGTGGACATGAGAACGCGAAAAAAAAAAAACTTATCTGCAACCTTATTGGGCTTGGGCAGCAACAAGCCGTCAGCTTGCGCCGCTATTTCCTCAAAACTGCTGTAATTAGAGTAATGGGCTCCACAGTCCACCCTATCAGCGGCAGTCTTTAGTCAACGACAATGCCTTTGTTTCTTTTTTTTTAATTTAACTATTTTAGCCACCACGCTTACGCGTACCTCTATGCACGTTTTAAAATAATTCTGCCTAAGATCGACATCTCTCACTCTAATCTAAGAATCAATTTGCTATATATTTATTATATAATATATTACCCTTTTTTCTTCCACGGTTCCCTATGATAGTGGTGCGTTGCAATATTAATGCTATGGGCGCACTATGTCGACTCAAGAGCACGGCTAATAATACATCAGCAAGGCGGCTCTAAGGGCAGTTCCAACAGTGGAAACTGGGTGTCATGTCCAAAAAGATCAGGTCAACAATAGAAGCGGTCTCACACAATGCTAGAGCCTTCACCAAAAAAAAATGTAATTAGACTTTCACTGTCTTAGCCATTCCTCTCCCTGCTCTAGTTCTCTGGTTCTATCCCAAACTCACACATGAAGAAGGCATGTGAGCGAGCGTAGGATTGGCGGTCGCCGAGCTCGAGGCAATTCACTACGCCAGATTTGGTCTTCAGTGTCGTTTCAAACCCCGTATCACTGTGGGATTTTGAACTCGCATAACCAATCCGTCATTGATTGGGGGTTGGCATCGGTGTCGGTCTTCTGAACCGACACTGGTTTGTTTTTAGGAAATCCCAAAACAAGCCGAAAAAATAGAAAAAACATATTTTAAACTTGGGGAGGCCCCCACCGGTTAGCTAGTGGAATTAGATCCCGTGACGGGTATTTTTCATGGCCTTTTCTTAGTACTTATTTTATCTACCACACTTACGCGGGCCACCATGCGTGTTAAAATCCTTTTGCCTAAGAGCTGCATCGCGCTCTCATTTAAGCATCAATCTATATCTCCTATATAGATAAACTCCACTAAGTTATTTCTCTGCGTCTTTTTTAAGCCACGTCAGCGCAATTTCAGTTAACAAAAACGCATCCCACTCATCCCGTACGCCGGTGCTGCCTCCGCTTCTCAAGTGCACCACACCGCCGCCCTTCCCCAACCCCCGCCTCCATCCGGTCATCTCTGACCCTACCTCTTCTCCTCACCAGGAATCCAATGGCGCATTAAAGCATGAGAAACTGCCATCGCCTGCTCATCTATATACCCACAATTGGAGATGAAGCCCCGCAGCATATCTCGACGAGTGCAGGGCCGCAGACAGCACTGCAAGGTGCTCGAAAGAATCATCGCTCCCCTCCGTCGCCTGCGACCACCATTGAGGCCAAAGCGCTACACGGCAATACCTAGGACATCTAGAGGAACACCGCGATCTCCACCGTGAGCCCCCTCGAGCCCATCCGTCCTCTTCCGGCAAGAGCTGGAAACCGCACGGCGCCCCCCTGATATTTCCACAAAATTGCTGTTAATCACCCTATCCGCGGCGGTCTTTAGTCACTGCACACTACTACAGTAAGCATTAGTGGGGGCGGTTTAAGAGGGTTTGTAAGGGCAGTTTCCGCAGCCGCCCCTTAGCTTCTGTATTTATTTCTCAGAGGGTTGGTTCCAAACTATGCAATACGGACTATGCGTGGGGAGGTTGGTGAAAACGTGCTGCGAGAAAAGTGTTGAGTCTATACAAGTACTCCCTCCGTCCCTAAATAAGTGTCGTCATTGGTGTGCGTGCCACAAGTTTGACTCGGTTTGTAGAAAATAAGTGCAACATCTATGTCTCCAAATAATTTTGTTAAAAAATTAGATTCAAATATTTTTCCAATGATGCTAATTATGTATCATATATATTAGTTAAATATAAAATTAGTTTGTTTCTCGAGAAGCGCAAACGACACTTGTTTAGGGACGGAGGGAGTATGTCACAGCCAAAAAGGGGCTCAGCCGGTAAGGGCCCAAAAGGGGGCAGGCACAAGACGCCAGCGCCGGCGGCTGCTACTGACCGTCGGCATCCGATCTCGCCAAAATAAATATTAGGAAATAAATATTTAGGAAAGAAGTAGAGTGAGAGGTATCTTAGGATAAGAATTTGAGGTTGCTTTGTAAAGAGGTATTCTAATCTATAAGGAAACCTCCTAGATATTGCTTAGCGTGCAAGTCTTCCCCGGACTATAAATACAAGGGGGTCTGTAATCAGTTGGAATTAATCAGAAAAATTAAGGGGGTAACACCCAACAACTCCGGTCTTCAGGCTCTCTCTCTAACCCTGTGTCACAGCCGCCTTGGGAGGGGGCGGCGTCTTGGGCGGCGGTGTGGCGGCGGTTGGGGGCGCCGGGCAGCAAGGAACCAACGTCGTCTGAAGTAGAGATCACCGAACACTTCTTCGAAAAAGTCAAGACAGGGATGGTGGTTGCCACACGGCCTATTGTTTTGGTTGCACAAGATCAACTTAGGGCATGGACATCCCTGAAGGGGCTAAATTCAGAAACTACGGTGCCGATGGATATAAGTTCATGAAAGTACCCGCGATTATTTATACTAGTTCATCAACCCGTGCTCCCACACGGGTTAGACTCTCACGAGAAACTAACTAATAAAAATTACTTATAACACTAGTAATGAAATGATTTTGCGTGATATTGCAAAATATTAACCATGGTGGGCACTCTGTTTGCCCGTCACGGTTAATGCTCTGCCACACCCAGTTTTATTTTCCGTGGCGATGCCCGCCACGGAAAATCGATTTACCGTGGTGGGCACCTTAACATGCCCGCCATGGAAAATAGTGTATTTTCCGCGGGCGGTCGTGTTAAGGTGATCGCCACGCAAAATCAATTACCGTGGCGGGCAGCCTAAAAAGGCCCGCCACGGAAAAATGGAGAGGCCCAAAACGAGGCCCGATAGCGTTAGCATATAAATACGAAAGTTAGGGTTTCATTTCCACACTCAGTCAATCCCCTTCCCACAGTCATTCCCAACCGGCAACCCTCCCAATCGCGCGCTTCCACCAGGGCTCGTCTTTCTCTCCCTCCCCATCTCGGTGGGGTGGCGGCGGTCATCTTCCTTCCCCCCCCATCTCGGCAGCGCGCGCGGGCGGGCTCAGCGGCGCGGGCGAGCTCGAGGGCGAGGCCGGCCTCAAGCGGCGGCGCTGGCGAGCTCAAGGGCAGCGAGGACGGGCTCCGGCGGGCAGCGTGGGCGGCCTCAAGCGGCGGCGCTGGCGAGCTCGCGGCGCCGAGGCCGGACTCCAGCGTTAGCCCCCTCCTCCCTCTCCGGCGAGATGGCGGCCGGTGCTCCTTCCCTCGGCGGTGGAGGGCGTGCGTGCAGACGCGGTGGGAGGCCGGATCCGGCGGGATCGAAGCCTCCTCGAGCGGATCCGGCCACCTTGAGCGGATCCGGGCCGGCCTCGATGGCGGCGGCGGCGCCCCTTCCCCTTCCGGCGGTGGCGCCCCCTTCCCTACGACGGGCGGTGGCGCCCCCTCCTCAAGCTGTGGATGCATGCGGCCGGATCCGTTGATGGGGAGCTCGTGGCGGCGGAATCCGTCGATGGGGAGCTCCCCCTGGCGGCCGGATCCGTCGAGGGGAGTTTCGTGGCGGCCCGGCCGGCTCGACGGCGGCGGCGGGCGGTGGGATCCAGCGCCCGGATCTGGGTCTCGTATTGGGCTCACTGGGCGGGCTCGAAGCGGGCTCGGCCGGTGGGTTCTAGATTTTTTATTTTTTTTACATTAACCGCGACGGGCGTTCCTAATGAGCCCGCCACGGTTAATCGATTAACCGTGACCTTTGCTGCATGACGGGCTCATTTGCCCGCCACGCAAAATGTTTTCCGCCCGTCACCTAAAAAAATTCGTTCCTAGTGTAATAAATATTTTTCTATGTATTAATGTTCAAAAATAATAAAAATAGGTACTCCGTAATCTATAATCAGTTATGATAATCTGTCGGTTATGGATATACATGTATTTTTAATGAATACCCATTGATTTCTTACATAGCACCTCCGTGTATCTCCAATATATATTTGGTTGATCTTTTGATTAAACTACGATGACTTTAGCTATGGCCTATATTTTGACAACATGAACCAAAATTTTATTTTTATTTTTCCAAATTCTAGGCTTCCTAATTGCTTTGATACAACGATATTATTTACAATGGTGATTATAGTCTTGCTATTTGATGCAAAAATGTTTCAGATTTATGTAAGAGTTTTACACTACTACCTAAAATATTTTAGGTCGCGGGCAAAAGGGCCCGACACCATAGTGAGGTCATGATAAATTGCGGGATAACAATGTCGGGCGCCTCTACCCGCCATGGTAAATCATTGAAAAACAAAAAAAAAGAAAAAATCCCACACGGGCTCCGATCTAGGCCGCAATGGACCAGGATCCCGCCGCCGCCGTGGATCCGCGCCGCCGCCGCCCAGATTGGGGCCGAACCGCCATGGATCCACGCCCGCTGTCGCGCGTTGGCGCCGCCGGGCCGTGATTCTCGCCGCCACCACGCGTTACGCCGCCACCGCCGTGGGTTGGGGCCGCCCTGCCGTGGATCCACGCCGCTGCCGCTGTTGGGGCCGCCGCCACCGTGGATCCACACCGCCGCCGCCCGTTGGTGCCGCCGCCACCGTGGATCCACGCCGCCGCTGTGGATCCGCGCCGCCCACCGTGGGTTGGGGCCGCTAGGCCGTGGATCCGTCGCCCACCGCTCGTTGGGGGCCTCCGCTGCCATGGATCCGTGCCGCCACCACGCGTTGGGGCCGCACCGCCGTGGATGCGCGCCGCAATGGGATTAGGGCACCACCACCGTCGCCACACCATGGAGAGAGGAGGCCAGTGCCGATGGGAGGCGGAGAGGGAGAACGGCCATGAGGAGACGAGGGATTGAAGGAGAGAAGAGTGGGAGGCGAGGAGAGGATACGGGTCCGCGAGGGGGGGAGAGGGAGCGCGTGCGGTTGTGCGGGAGGAGGGCCGCCACCGATCTGTTGAATGTGTGGGAGAGGGAGAGGGAGAGAGTGAGGCTAGGTATCACTGGAATGCCAGATATATAAGAGCCTGGTAGCAAAGATGAGATGGGCTTTTCTTGGGCTAGGAGCCCGGGTTATTCTTTTGGGATAATTATCTCTATGACTCTATGGCCCCGGAAAAAACACCTTGTAGGTACATGGCCCTTTTTTTTCAAAGTTATCTCTATGGCCCCGAAAACTTTCCGGTTAGCTCCATGGCCTTCCGTTAGGTTTTGGCACTCGACGGTATTAAGTAATGGGTAAAAAGACCGTTTTACCCTGAGCGAAAAAAAAAAACTATGAAGTTTTGTTTGTTTCTTTGTATATCTGGACATAGGAAAAAGTCTACTTCATCCCCTGATCTTTGCCCCTATATCTACTTCACCCCCTGAACTACGAAACAGTGTATTAAATACCCCAAACTTTCCTAAACCATCCATTTAACCCCTTCTAGTGGTTTAGGCTCATGGTTTTGTCTACATGGCAGTCCAGGCTGGCTCAACTTGACATGTTGTCACTCAGGCCCAAGCGTCATAGAAAGGGGAGCCTGAGCCTGGGGCACACCCTTCTGCTGGCGGCCAACAGTAGCAGCTCGAAGTCCTGCCCTCTGAAGTCGATGACGGCTGCGCTACCCAGGAACCTCTTCGGCATGCTCCAACGTCACGAGCGGTTGGGCTACGTGGTCCTCGTCGACGCCGCCGGCCGCCGTGGCTTGAGCCACTCGCCGGCTCGCCCCTGGGCTCTGTGCATGGCCGACTGTCCGTGCCTCCGATCCCACCCAGGAACATGCCCCACTGAGTGTGCCCATGACGCCGCCTGTGCATGGTTTAATTGATTACACACATGAAAGATATCGATCTCAACTGCCACATATGCATGCACATAATATATTTAATTTTTTAGGAATAAAAATGAATTTTTAATTGATAACATAGATTCACAATAATGGCCTTAATTTGAATTCGTTAGTCTCGATCTAGACTGAAGTTGGATTCCATGCTCTTTCTCGTTCCTGTGGTCTGTGAACGTCCAGCAACACGTCCACGAAGTCCCGGCGATCGCCGTCACCTCCGCCCATAAACGACTAGTAGACCCGTCGAGCGCCTCTTGCTCTGGGGCGCAGCTGCAGAAGACTACACAGGCTGCCACGGTGGGCACACGGCCGAGGCGGAGCAGCAGCAATGACCCTTGAGGGGTGGAGTCAGGAGGGGCGCAAACTCTAAGTGAAGGATTATAGGGGGGCAATTATCGAAATATTGCTTCAAATACAAGGTGGAATCTAGTATACACAAGAGATTTCAGCAAGCATAGGGGGTGCCTGGCCCCCCTCCGCCCCTCCCTCTCTCCGCCCCATGCACGCGCTCTAGGGATGCCAGCGCGCCGCGTGCAGGCGCCCGGCATGACCTTCCCTTTCTATGACATGTGGACCTGAGCGTCAACATATCAATTTTGATAGGCTGAAGGGGTATGTGGGAACATAAGGGTACTTTAGACATTTCATGTCTAGGTTTGTGGCCAAGCTAACAGCAGACCCTAACAGACCTAACAGAAGACCATGAAGCTAACCAGAAAGTTTTCGAGGGGCCATAGAAGACTTTGAAAAAAGAGGCCATGTACTCACAGGGTATTTTTTTCCGGGGCCATAGAGATAATTCTCTCTATTCTTTTCCGTGGCGGGCCTGTTGGTATATCTTATAGCATAAAATAACTAGCCAACTAAACATGAAATAAGGGTTTAAAATGAATATCAACATAGTATAGGGCTCTAACTGACAGAATTCCACCAGTTTTGGTATTTTATATCTTTGCAGGGACTAAACAGATAAAAGCAGGTAAAAGCCCAGAGTTTGCATCCCATACGATGAGGAGACTTGACCGTGAAGCAACTCAACCCAAAAGGCCACACCAGGAAGCCTGGGCCCACCTGGCATAGGGTCCGGGCGGCCGCCAGGGCCATTCATGGCGGCCGCCAGGTGGGTCCCACCTGTCAGCCTCACCTTTTTAGGTCAGTTTCCAACCGCCATTGAGGTTCAATCTACGCCGTTGCTCAAGGTCGGTTTGATCCAAGGGCTCCTGTGCATCGCCCGGGGCTATATAAGGAGACCCCCTGACCCCTGGGTGAAACCCTAATTCATTCTACTTCAAGTCCCATCATCAAGACCCCAAGTCGAGATCCCAAGCCCTAGTTCCACCATATTAGAGCATTAGCTATCTAGGCTAGATTAGAGGAAGTCAAGCTTGCCTTGGATTCCTGATCGTCAAGAAGTAGCGGGAGCTGAGCTTCTCGTGGCTTCTTTCTTGTATCCAATTTGTAAGTATTTGGTTGGAATACATTTGCTATGACATTGCTCTATTTAATGATTATATTCTTAGATATATGTTTCTATGCCTATTTTGATTATATGCTTAGTATAGCTAGATTACATTTATATTCAAGCATGGAGTTGTATAGCGCTCACTTAATGATATCTTGGGTGAGTGGTCAACAATGTGTAAACGTGGTGTTTATACAATGTTTGCTCGCGACGCACCCTACATTCCGGGTTGTGTGGTAGATCGTGGATGTGACATTGCCATTGAGTCCTGTGTAGTCCACCCTCCGAATGTAGGCTTAGTTGAACCTTATTACTATGGTAGACTTGCTTTGTTCTTGATCTTCCTTAGTAATGTTCACCATGCGTAGATATATATTGTCTTCTTGCCATGATTTCTAGGAGTATTGCACTAATCTAAGTATGCATTGACATATGATTATGAGTAACATAGGAATATTCTGACTATTCTACCTATACCATGTTATTATTGCCTTTATGACACATTCTAGTGGCACACCATGATCTTAGACTTGGGTTGTTATCATTATCATTTATCATTTATCTTTATTATGTGACTCGTCCCCGTTCGAGAGTAATGTTAGATGCATATGGTTTACTCTACATTATTACACCGCAAGGTGATTCAATCTCTCTAAACCATAAGCCTACCCCTTTCCTGTGGTAAAATATAAATACGATAACCTGGATAGACTCCCGGTGAAGTGCTACAATTGGTATTTCTATCTGTGCACTTGAAGATATCATTCTCATATTATTATATAGATTTCAAGTGGCATATCAAGAATACCATACACGCATTTCTTAGAGCATTGCTGCTAGGGTGACAGACTAGTACGTAGGTGATGCCTAGAGATGTGTGGTACACCTCTTGTGCATATCCTGGTGAGATTAACTCCACTATGGATAGTGTTGCAGAGCATACACACCATGACTAATTCCACCTAACTCCCTTTTAACCCCAACTAACTTTTGCTGGAATGTGAGATTAACTCCACATCCAGGCTGACTTGTTTAGATAGATACCATTATACATTTCTGGCGCCGTCCTGAGGTTGGATCTTAGATCTATCCTTTTGTGATTGCATTAAGAAATGTCAACAAGTATTTCTGGAGCCGTTGCCGGGGAAGGGTGCTAGCCAAACCTAAACACACATACATGGATAGAGAGATATCACTTGCATCACATAATGTATTGAGGACCCATTATCACATTCTCAAACAAAGGCTTACCCTTGTTTGTCTACTTGTTTTTTATCTTATGCCGGGTAAATGTATGAATTGGAGTAACCGTCCGGATAATTATATTGACGACCCAGAAGCATTAATCAGAAAGGCGAAAGCAAAACTCAAAAACAACCAAGACCTTCTGATTCGGACATTGATCAAATAAGGCGAAGCCTATCACTAGCTTTTGAGGCCATGGCTGACAAGACACTTCGAGTTCTCAGCCCAACCACGGCCAATGTCACTACTAGGAATCAACCCTTGCCCAACGCCTATATTTGGTTGCAATATGGCTATTTTGGTTGCAACCGGTATCAATTGCATCTAAGTCCGGTGGTCGACCGGATGGTTGCGGTTGGAACGTCACAATAGCCTCGGGCAACCACTTAAAATGTGGCGTTGCAACAGATCCGCGCGCTATTGCAACGAACGGCAAAGCCTACTGCAACCAATACTTGGTTGCAAGAACAAATATTGCAATGATTGGATTGGTTGCCTAAGGTTCTATTATGATGAACGAATGTGTTGCAATAGAAAAATATTACGACGAAAAGAATGTGTTGTAATAGAAAAGTATTGCCACGCCAAAACTACGTGGCAATAGATCATATGTTAATGCAACGAACTAGTCTTCGAGGTAATATGTGAAGGTTGCAACAAATTCGTGTTGGTGGTAATAGAGGGCACTTGCAACAAACAATTGTTGGTGGCAATAGATAATATAATAATGCAAACGAACTAGTCTTCGAGGTAATATACGGAAGTTGCAACGAATTTATTTGGTGGTAATAGAGGGCACATGCAACAAACAATTGTTGGTGGCAATAGATCATATGGTAATGCAACGATCTAGTCTTCGAGGTAATATATGGAATTTGCAACAAATTTGTGTTGGTGGCATTAGAAGGCACTTGCAACAAACAATTGTTGGTGGCAATAAATGATATGGTAATGCAACACATAAAGTTCGTCGCAATAATGCATATTGCAACCAAAATCAATGGTTGCCTATTATTCTATCGCAACGAGGGAATTTGAATAGCAGTTTTTAAATTATTTCCACAGCATGCACATCACATATAATAACTGATACATTCATTAATTTAAATTTTGTCTCAAACCAAAGTAACATAAAATGACCAGAATTCTGCTTAAAAGAACATGACCACAACTAACAAAATAAAAGACACCATATTTAACTAAGTTCACAACATTGTTTAGCATATAATAAATCGATCTAAATATGTGTTCGCTGGTTGCTCCATCGCTCATCAGGTACACCATCATAAATAAGCATCTTTGTAACTTGTCATTCTTGTTGGTGCCGGTCATCACCATTAAGCCGTAGAAGCTTTCTCTAATTGTTTTGGCTGTCCGAGTTTCTCTGAGTTTTATGAAAACATATATGATTAAATTCATGGAGTAATTAGCAATCATAGAACAAGAGCAATTGAGATCAAACAATTCCAAGCACATTCAGCCCTAGAAGGAGAACAACTGTGTCTTGTCACTGCTGGGAAAAAATGTTTAACAATTCAATCTATAAATAAATTCTGTGAGAATCCAATGGGACACTAGAATTGTCATATGTAGTTTATTTATCCCCACACGTTAAACAAAAGCAATAGCAACAGAAATGTGTTTCGATATACACCAGATCAGTTACTGAATCATCTTAAACTAGTAGCAGGCGCGCGGCTAGTAGCAGGCGCGCCTCCGTGCGCCCACGCAGACAAAAAAATTTTGGGGAACTGGGGATGAATATAACATGGAACATAACATGCTAACAAGTGTAAAGCAATGGGCTGGAATCATATACCATGGAAAATCAATTGCCCTAAACCTGGGCAGTCAACAGGAAATGGAATTGCCCATCCTAATAAAATTGTCTACAGAACTGATAGTAGATAAAAACTTCATAGCTATATTTCAGAACGAAGCTAATGTATAGCTTTAGCTCAGGAATGCAGAACTCGATAGCTATATTTCAGAACGAAGCACTGTGAGACACTGTTGTGATCTTATGCTTTCTTCTGATCTTATGCTTTGCTGCTGTAAAACTCTGAACAATGTATTTTGCACTTCCATCTAACTTGGTCATTTTAGCAAGGACATGCTGTTGAGCTCGTGTAAAGTTATGAAATGTGAATATTCTTGCATAATCAGATGGCAATGATTCCTACAGCCAACAGGATGAGATAAAACCCATCGCATAAAGTGAGTAAGTTCCCTACTAAAGTGGAGACTTCTAAAGAAAAAATAAAGTAATTTGCTTAAATGAGAGGGGTGGCTTTGTCCTGATGCTTAAGGGTGATTGTGTGGCTCTGTTTTCTTCGTTTCACTGAAATCTTGCATCTCATGATGTACAGACAAAACTTTTGATGAGAAAGAATTCCAGAAAGGGGATCAATGGTGGGAACTCCCCATATTCCAACTGGGATAGATTGAGCAAGTGGTGGAGCCTGGGCCAAATTGCAGCAGGTGCCAATAAAACTAATCTGATCATAGCAAAGAGCAGAATTTTACAAAGTATATTGCAGAATTTTCAGGTTGAGAACTGGAAGTAAATTGTAAGGTTTTCAACCCTCACCACCAATGTGGGAATGTTTACAGGCTGCCCCCAAACCCTGCAGAAATTGATTCGAGTCACATTTAGGCGAAATTGCTGCCAAAAAATACTCTATACAATGTAACAAGAAATTAGTAATGCATCCAGAAGAACAGGAAGGTATATAGGTTTGACTTGAAAACATCAAAACTTGATACATAGAGTCAGATTCATCATTTTTCTTTCAGAACTCGTACAAAGCCCGGCCATTAAGAACTCTATAACATAAGTAAATGTAAGTAAATGAAAGATAGACACACATAGATTTTAAGTTGACAGTATGTCATGGCAGTGTCAACTCGAAAGCACAAGCATGGATGGATGTACTATTTGAAAAGAATGAAGCAATGTTTTGAAAAAGAAAAGTGTGTATGTGCTGCTACTTTCAGTACTTATCAAGTCACAAATGGGGAAAAAATAGGTATAAAACTATTAGTAGTACACAGGAAAATACATCAGATCCCCTCAAATTTTATCAGTTTATTTTTCCGCATAATGTACAGCTGGAATTGATAATACCAGGTCCACCATTCTGTTGGGAAGCCACCAATTCAGAGAGTATGAAACTATATCATTTTATTTCATGGATAATTAGGTGTTGAAGCTAGCGTGACCAAACTAATAATCTAATCAAGCAGGCACATATACTGATACACATACACAGTAAAGTGAGATGACTTTCCATGGACCCTTAACAAACGTAGTTACAGGAAAAGTACATTTTTTAAGAGCAAAAATGCATATGCTTTTTTTGGAACTCAAAATGCATATTGTTCAGGATATAAAATTTTACTATTCAAGAAGGGCTATGCTTGAAGTTCAGATTGACAGAGCCCATAATAACAATAAATGACTCAATCCACCAGGATGGTATATGTTTTGTATGCATATCTATCATATAGCTTTCCTAACACAACCATGGAAATATATTAACAAGAATTATAGAGTAAATTAGCAGTTTTGAACTAAGAAACCAGATAATGGCTGTCACTAAAGGCTACTTTGTCAATCAGCCGGAGAGAACCATTAGAATGAGATATCCCTACAGACCAAATTCAGGCCTTGCAATTGGTTGTAGCACATGGAACACATTGAAATAAACATGTGTCCAAAACAAGGTATATATTTTTTTATAAGAATGTATAGCCAATTGGGTAGCTGCATTCTGCAAAAACCAGATAAACTAATATGTATGTGCAACATATCGAGTAAAACAATTTAGAAATATGCAAACCATGATGTGTCTCCATATAGAATAAAGCAAGCACAGAAGGCATAGTGGGCATCAGCAGGTATGAATAAATGTACCCAAATATACAACCAATTCTTTTACTTGGCATTCAAATTAATTAGTGAGCTCTTTATTTATCCCATATGTTTTTCTCATCAAAACGCAAATCTAAAAATTAAGTTGTACGTAAGAAGGTGACAATATCTTCTATGGTCTGCTCAACTTTATTATCCCATATGTTTTTCTCATCAAAACGCAAATCTAAAAATTCTGTGAGACTATAACTTACATGTAGAAGTGTTTCTGCAACACAGAGAATGCAGTGATCACGTTTTGAATCTGGTGCATATAACATAGTTTGTTTGGATTACTTTCCCAAACCCACAAACAAGGCGATAAACACATTGCCCCAACCCAGACGCGACTGGTCCAACAAGGTCAAACCATAGCAGCGCTAGGTAGGAAGGAAGGGATCGAGCGAGCGAACCCGGCCATAGCCGCCGGATCTCGCGCCCTCCTTGATAGACCCGACCATGGCTGCCGGATCCCACGCCTCCGCTACTCCGCTAGGCCTGTAGGTGCCTGAAGCGCCCGTGGGTCGGAGCTAGCAGGCGCCGGGATGCAGGCTGCCCACGAGCGATAGGGAACCGCTGCTCCCGTGTACGTGTCGGGCCTCGATTTGATGATGACCGCTGTAACAACCCTGAAAATACCAAACACCAAAAATCACAACCAACAAAAATTTTTGAAAACGAACCCATGTTTGGTGTGTGACATGCTAGGAAGACAACTTGTAGTTGCACAAGTAGACCCTAGTTAGCATGTGTGAGCATTGCATCTTAATCAACTTGTGATTTGGCTCTTTTGATTTTATGTGATGAAATAAAATCAACCCACTTTAATTAATAAATCGATCTCGTTTGTGTTGCCAACCTTTGGATGGAATCCTAAAACCCTAAAGACCCCTAGTAGTCCCCACTAAGGTGGTGCACATGTTGGCAGCACATGTGCATCAACATAGGTGCCCAAGGTTTAGTTAAAAGCTGAAGTAAGAAATAGAAAAGCTTTTAGGGAGAAGAGAAGGTTTGGCAAAGACATTTCGGCCTAACAGGCCCAGCCAGCCCAGCCGGCCGACGGGCCAGCATGCCAACCTAGCCCAACTCGCCGCCTCCTTTATTCCACCGCGAGCAGGCCCGAAGGCCCAAGCCAGCAGCTGGCCCAGTCCGTTCACCTTCCCCGCGACAAGGAAACCAGGCCGGCCCAGCAGCGATCCGCCGCCACGCCAAACCAAAGGAGGGGCAAACCCGTCATTTCCTCCCAAGCTCAAGACACTGATCGGTGGGCCAGATGACCCCACATGTCATCTTTTTCCCCCCCCTTCTCCCCTCGTCTCGTTTGTTCTCGATGAAGGAAAGCGCGCGCGCGAGGAGAGGATCCGAGGCCGCCCCGTGCCTTCCCAGCCGCCCGCCCGCGCCACCTGCCGCACGGACGCCCAGGATGAGCGCCACGCCGGATGCCGCACTCGTCTTCCCGGATGGCACCCGCTCGACGCCATGACGCGAGCTCTGCCATGACGGCATCTCTGCCACCCTTGCTCCCCGCTTTTGACCAGCGCCGTTCTGGGGAGGGAGCGTGGGGCCCGCGAGCGCGTCGCGACGCGAGACGCCTCGCTCCACCCTACCACGACCGCACGATCAGCAGCCCCCGCCTCCCATCGCCACACACCGCCCACTCCCCGCCATGACCGGCCGCCACTATTAAAGGGGCACCTGGGAACGTTAGGGTTTCCCAGAGCCGCGCCGCCGATTTGGTGGCCTCGCCTTGCCGCTCACCCAGCCAAAGAGGAGAAGGGAGGAAGGGAGAAGAAGGGAGGGGGAGAGGAGAACCAAGTGCGCCGCCGTCGCCAGCGCCGTCGCGCTCGCCGCCGGGCAAGGAGCGCCGCTGCTGCTGCACCGCGAGCCGCACCGGAGAGCGAACACGCGCACGCTCTTCATCGTCGCCCCGAGCCGCCGCCTCGCCACGCCGCTACCAACGCCGGACCGCGAGCAGGAATCAGGAGGGAAGCGAACCGGAGCCGACGCCGCCGTTCCGCGCCGGAAAGCGGAGGACGACGACCATCGGCCTACACCGATGCACCTGCTCGAACCGCACAACCTCGACCTGCTGAGCTGCCTCGTCGCTAAGCCAACCACCGGTGAGCTGCCACCCTCGCTACCCTACTCTCTGCTTATGCCATGGTTACCAAGCCGTGCTCGCCGTCGTAGACCACCACTGGGGCGCCGCCGTCGCGTCCCCACTCCACGGGTGCGCAACGCCGGTTCCTCTAGTTGCGCACGCACACGAGCCCAAAGCCAAGGCACGGCTTTGCCAGCCTCGCAGCCGGGAACGCCAGCGCCAAAGCGCAAGCCGCCATGGCGCGGCCACCCATGGACACCACCGCACTCTGGTCACGCCAGACCGAGATAAATCATCAACAGACCACCACCGCACTCGCCTCGTCCTAGAACGCCCTAAAGGCCCCATCTTTAGGCCCCGTAGCGCCCTGGGACTGGCCGAGACACTCACCACACCGGCGCAGTCGCGCTCCAGAGCGCCACCGTGCCGCGAGGCGTTCTGCACCATCCCGACCGCTTTTGCTTCCCAAAACTTGGCCTTCGAGTTCCATTGCCACCCAATGAGCACGGCCCGACCTCCGGATCGGAGAAAGCCCCCGGCTTTTGCGAACAGGATCTCGGCTGAGCCGCATCCCGCCCCGCCGAGCCCGTGCACCCCGCCATGGCTGCGAACCACCTTGTCGCCGCCCGCCCCGGCCAAGCGATCAGAGACCAGCCAGCGGACCGCCACTATCGCTCTCCGGACACCCCGAGGCACCATCTTTGCCTGTTTGGGGGCCCCAGTCACCGGGTGGAGCGCGACCATGCCGATGCGGTGCCGCCAAGGAGCGCCGCCATGCCGCCGCCGTTCCGACCGACTCGACCGCCTCGAACGTCGGGAGCGTGCCGTTGAGCTTCACCTCGCCGTGCCGGTAGAATCGAGCCGTCGGAAGGAAGAAGAGGCGCTACCTTGGCCTATGGGCACGCGGCAGCCATATGCCGCCGGAGAGCCGCCGCGCGCTTTGTCGCGTGCGCGGACTGCCGTGCTCAATTGGTCGCCGTGGTGGCGCTTTAGCGTCGCTACGGGACATGCCTCAACAGAAGGCAGGCCAGGACGGGCTCCTCGCCCTTGGCGGCGACGCCGCCGCGCGACGGCGCAGCCCAGCGCAGCCTGCCACGTCCGGAGCGTCTAGAGCGCCGCCGCCGACCACGCCGTCACCATGGACCTCTCCAAGACTCGCAGGGGCCTGGAGGAGCAGTAGCGCCACCTAAGGCCTAGCGAGTGTACCGTAGCCCCCTCGCCACCATCCCAGCGCCGCTCGACACCGCCACGCTGCGTGCGCTGGCCGGTTGAAGCGTGAAGCCGCCTCCTTGGACACGCAGAGCACTCGCCGCTGTCCCGCGAAAGCTAAAGAGCCCCCTCGCGTTGCCCCGAACTGCAGTGGAGTGCCGGCGACCTTGACCCCGCCGGAGACCCTCCCGCCGGCCGCCGGCCGTCCGTGTCGCCCCGCCAGCCCGGTAGCCTTGTCTATGGAGGATGAGCCTGCCCCTACCCCATCGGCCGCACAAGAGCCCTAGAGGCCCTAGCTACTCCACTGGACCACCACCACGCGCAATCGCGTGGAGCTCGCCGGCCAAACACCGCCGCTGCGAAAACAGAGGAATTTGGAGGGGGAAAAGAGGGGGCGCGAGGCGTGGATCCATTCCACCGTGAGCCAGAGCGTATGTGGAGATGGACCTAGTGCATGATGGACCAAGCCGTGGTCCATGGACCGAAGCCTAGGGTCCACCATGAACCAGCCCTATCGAGCCGGGCCAGAAACCAAGCCCAGTAGGAGCCGGGCATTGAGTATGTTTGTGGGCGACTTTGGTGCCCTAAGTGACTGAGGTCACGCGGTGAGTGAGACTCCGTGTATGCCTTGGGTGTGTGGTGAGGGTTGTGTCGACCAGGCAGGATCTACGACGAGTCGCGAGACAAGTCTTGCCGGGGAGGATGCTTCGGGCTTCTCCCACTTTGTCCTACCCGTGGGCGGGTAACGGTGTACGGATTTGGATACCCGGTGCCGACTCGTGGACGGGACGGCGGCCGGAAAGGGAGTTCGAAGATGTCTTGCCCGGTCCTACTTAAGGACTTATTGTCTTCGAGGACCGGGATCTTAGGAATTGGTGCTCACCTCACGCCTTACGTTATGGGCGGGTTACGGATTGCCCCATCTACTTGGATGATGCCATACTTACTAGGTGGTAGCGGTTAGTGTTAGGAGTGACAGCCCCGATGGCCTCCATCCTGCCGAGACAAATGGAGTGATCCGGAGCCCGATGGCTCGATACTTCATTCTCACAATCCTCGCCAAGAACGGTGGTACTCGGGCTTCCTGTAGCCGAAAGTGGTAAGGTGGCATTGTCCGACTAGGTGGTCTCCGTACGTCAGCCTAGGCACTTGCTACGCCGATGATGGCGACCGTGGTGGTCTTGAGTACACGCCCGCAGAGTTGTAAATCTATACGTATAGTCCGCCTTCGGGCTAGGACCTGTCTAGACCGACTACTTAGGGTTTGCGCCGGCCTTTTGCCTGGACTACCCTCGGCCGCGCCGGTCTTTTGGCTAGGTTTTCTTGAGGTCCAACTTCTCTGAGTAGTGAGAGTGTTTTCTCTTCTCATCCCGAGTTGAGTGTGGTTTGGGGTGACGGCTGAGAGCCTGGGGGGCTGAGAGCCGTTAGGGCAAAGCGTAAGGAGTTGAAGGGTTGTTCTGTCGCTAAGCGGTGGTGTGAGATGTGAGATGTGTTGTGGGAATGGATCTGAGTTTGATTATGATGTTGGTTTGGGCATTACACCAGGGTTGGTGTGATGCTGGGAATGGTAATTAAAACTTGTTTATTTATTAAACTTGATGCTTCCATAGGAAACTACAGCCAAATATAGGCCTTTTGATATATCCTTTGCATTCCACAAAGCACCACAAAGCAAAGCAAAGCATAGGGTGGGAAATAGCCGCACTCATTGTACTGAAAGTCATTTTAGTTTGCAAGGTGAACTTCGCTACTTGGAGGATTAGATGGTTTCGTGCCTACGCTCAAGCCGAGATGGATGATGACGCTTCCGCAACATTCTTCTAGCTGTTCTGGATGCTGCGTGACTCTATTTGCTTCCGCCAAGTGGCGATGTAATAATAATACCCTTCTATATGTACTCTTTTACTCAAAGTTTGACTCTGTAATCGACTGTAATTTGAATAATGTGATGGAATGATCCTCGGAGACTATCATGTTATACATTTATCTGTGAATTTCCCTTCGTGGAAATTTGGGGATGTTACAGTTTGGTCTCAAGAGTCGCTTGACCGTAGGACGAGACCCCTAGGTTTGGACAATAGCCTTAGGAATGAAACTTCCTCCTTCGGTTATATTACCTACCACGCATCTTTATATGCATGGCTTACCCCTCTGTTTGGTAATGCCGCTAATTCCGCATCCATATATGCGTGGATTACCTATCTGGTCGGATACTTTAATAACCCTGCATCTCTATATGTATGGAATATCTCCTTGACCAGATACAGTACCGACCTTGCATCTCTATATGCATGGTTTACCCCGATGTCTGCTAATGACACTAATCCTGCATCTCTATATGCATGGATTATCTCTCTAGCCTGAAACATCTTACCTATATGTCTGCTAGTCCTGCATCTCTGTATGCACGGATCACCCCTCTGGCCTAAGATATCACTATTCATGCATCTCTATATGCATGAATTATCTCACCAGCCAGATACGTCGTCAAACCCGCATCTTTACATGCTGGGATTGCCTGACCAGTCGAACACCTCGGTGATCTCGCACTTCTAAATACATAGGCTGCACTTCTAGCCAGATACATCAACAATTCTGCATCTATATATGCATAGCTATCCATCTTGCCGGTTCCTAACTCAAGCTTAATGGACTAATGCAGATGGCTGAGCCTGAGACCGTCGTCAACCTGCCCCTGGATGGGCAAGACTACGGAGGTTTCACGCACCTTCTTCGTGAAGCACTTTCGGAGAGTCAGGCATCCTCGCGAACGCATCGAGTATGTGTATCGCGAGAGCCTCGCACCACATGGACGCTCCGTAGACTACATCACGGTCCATCTCACCGTGCTCGCAAGTGAGATCGGCATCGAGTTCCATGGCTTCTAAGCTGGAGGTGAACGACAGCGTCTTCATGGGCGTACAAGCTGTTTCTCGGGTTGCGCTTCGCAACTTGATGAGAGACGCCCGCCACCTTTTCAAGGAAGGCCGCTTTTGACTGCTACCCTACGCGCTGGATCACTCCAAGCCACCCGTTCCACAAATCGCTGCCAGGATCATGCTCCCTTCACCGAGGCGGATCCTTGTCTCACCACCTGGTTGTGCCTCCCGCACGGGACAGTACATCCCGGGCGTGGAGCAAATGAGCCGCCACTACCTCAATATGCTACTTCGGGTGGATGAAATCCTTCTCAATGAAGAAGATGAGAAGAAGCTTCTCAAAAGCACCTTTGGCGCTTACTTCCAAATAAGTGATGCCGATCGTGAGAAGCATAGCCTTCTCGATCGCATCGCAAGCAGGATGCTTTGAGATTGCCACCTTGAAGAGTCAAGTCGTGGAAGACCAACTCAAGGAAGAACACTTCAACTACAGAATTGGAGAGCTCGAAAAGACAACTTGAGGACAAGATAAGGGAGCTAGAGAGGCATAAGGCGAATAACAAGATGGTCTGTTGGTATTTTTAACGCACACGAGATAAATCCGCTAGCGCACGGAAAGTACCGCTGTAGCTTTCACGGAGTATTCAAGGTATCGATTTCCACGGGAACGAGAAGTGAACTAGAAGGGATCAAGTACGTCCCAAGAGATAAGATAGATGAATATTTTTGTAGGTAGAGAGGGGTTCTCTAAGGTTTTCTCAAGATTACCAATACCAAGGTTCAGAGCTTACTAGACCCTACTTACTTTCGAGTAAATGGAACCTTTCCGATTCTCGAAAAGACGGGAAACGGTAATCGGGGTCGCCGCCAAAAGCTCTACGAAAAACACCAACACGCACGTGGTGGACTACAAAGGCCTGGTCGGAGCTGTCACCCCCGGGCTACCACAACTATTCCAGTAGCATTGGGCGCAATCTCGTAAACTCTAGCCTGCACACCATGTCTACGCTTAGCGGTTACTGAAACTAGTTTCACGTAAAAACTAGAGCCTTCGGCCGAACGGAGATCCAGCAAGTAAAATAAAGTAAGCACTGAATTTAGTAAAATAATAATCAAGAAATTACCGTAAGATAACCTCGATATTACTCACAAAGGAATCGGCTCCGTAGAGGTACAAGGTTGAGAAGGATCCGACAAACCCGGCTCCTCCTCTGCACTCTTCCCTCTCCTCTTCCTCTTTTCTAATCTATACAACTAGGTGAAGAACACCTAGAGGGACACCACTACATGGTGGAGGATGTGGGAATTGAAGCACAAGTGTGTAGTGTGTTGTGTGTGTAAAGATGGAGGGGGTGCCCCTATATTTATAGTTGAGGAGAGGTGAAAATGGGTGGTCATGCTCCACTCGTGGTGTTTTGGCGGGAAAACATGGCGAAACCGAAACGCACCGCATGCAACCGCCGCTACGGACCCGGGACGAACCGCCGAAAAAGATGGGCCCGAACCGCCTCATTTCGGGCCGGCCGCCCCTTTGCACCGCCGCCCCCAAATTGGCTCCGTTTGGGCTGAAACTTTGTAGGAGTGTGTGGGCCTCGGAGTAAGCTTCGTTTCGGTGGTGGATCACTTTGAAAACCGAAGTTCGTATGAGAAAGTTATGCCCAAAATACTCCGTGGTGGTCCTACAAATCCAAACCGACCCGAACTTGATTTGGGCTTCCACTTCTTGGGCTTGATTGATGTGGTTTTGGCCTATTGGCTTTCCTTTGCTCTTTGGCGTATTTCTGACTTTGCACTTTCCACTTTATTTGGCATAATTTATTTGTATTTCCACAACATTCCTCGCAAAACAACTTGAAACACCAAAACTCGTGGAACTCGTCGATAAATAATGTTTGGTTATGTTTTCACATGTAATATTGTATTGGTGGTTCACTTTGGTGGTAATAAAACATGCATTACAAGAGCATCAACAAGTTCCCCACACTTGGCTCTTTGCTCGTCCCGAGTAAAGGTTAATGATAAAGTAAGTATAAACATAACAATTCAAGTTATGAACCCGACATAAAGATCATCCCAAGACATACCTCATTACCGTGGGATATGTGGAGTGTCTAACATATATTCTTGGGTGGTTGAGAAATGGAACGGCATTGAAACAAAGTCATCCTATTTTCACATCTTAGTAACTTGGAGTTTTTTTTTTTTAGAATAAAGCATAGTTCACATGTACTCCTCAAATGGCACTCTCAGTCCACTCAATGGTGTATGTTTCCTCACCAAGGCATTTCAGAGCATTGCCTTCTTTCTCTTCCTACTTCTAAAAGGCTTATGTGGAGCTCGGGTAGGAAATATTTTGTGGGCATACTTGTATTGCATATTTTGTTTGGGTCAAACAACGGATCCATGGAGAAAAAATGTCATACAATCAAATCAAGATGTGCAAGTGTGTGGATATATGGTGGCTATCCTATTTCTACTATGCTTCTTGAAATATCTCTATTTATTAAGACTTGGAGAAAATATTTGTGAGAACATGGGCTATCTCTTATTCTCATCTTTTTGTTTCTTTTCTTCTTCTTTTTTTTTTTTATAGAGAGCGGGCATCTAAGTACCCATTGTTTTATTTTGGACACTTGTCCATTTTTTTTCTCTATTTTTTATATATACTTTTTTCTTATTTGGTGATAGCCTCATGTCTCTTTTTCTCAAACCTTTGAGAGGGAGATATCAAGAAGTGTTTGGAGCATTTATTTTCAAAGAAACCTAACCAATATTTTTTTGTTCTCTCCCATAATAGGAGTAGAATATTTTTGGATGGATCTAAGTGGAAGGTATGTTTTTCGCCTACTCCCAGTGTAGGAGTAGTGCATATATTAGGTGGCGTGTACGTGATCTTGATTTAAGAGCATGATAAATTTCTCAACACGGGTCAACAAAGTTTGACAAAGCTCAATACAAAAACAAGTAACATATGTAGAAGGTTTTCAAATTGTACCATGATATATTTGGCCTTGGTAGGAATTTCTCACCATTGAGGAGTATGTGATACTATGGTTTTTAGCATTTTTATAAAACAAAAATTCTCCAAGTACTTCAAATGGAAAATGTTGGATTCCCATGCCAAAACCATATCTCACTTCACAACAACTTAGGCAATATGTTTTTCCTATGTGATATTTTTCCCACAAGCACTGAGGATATGTATGGAATAAAATTTATGTAGGCCAAACTCAAAGAGCTATATTCATATTTACTTTCAAATTTTAAATGTAAGTGTGGAATTTGCTTCTTTTTAAATTTTCGTGATTTAAACAATTGTAGAACTAGGAGCATGCAAATGAACAGGTGGGGAGAAAATGATCAAACCGGGTTGTGTACATGTTCCTCCACCAGTTCATGATGTGGTTTAGTGCTTTCTGTTCTTCAATGGGATGTTGCACTCCCCACACTTCTTTGGAGCTATATCTGGTTTTATTCAAAGACAAGGACAAGTGAAAATAACAAGGACTCTTCCGTGGAAAAACACCGTGAGAGCCAAAGATTTATTTCATTAACACATTATTCTATATTCTCAGATAAATTTTTCCTTTTTTATTTCTTAATATTCATATATTTTTAAGACAAGATTGAACATTAGATTAAGTCATTAAAATTGCAAGAATCCAATCGAGTCAATTTCATTTTATGGTTCAAGGAAAAACTTTTAAATGATGGCCATTTACCTTGAGTACATTACCTTCATCGCCTTGGAGCGTGATGGCACCATGTGACGAAGGCTCGACAATGTGATTGGCCCTTCTAAGTTACTCAAGTTTTTTTTTTCTTGGACAAAGAGTTTCACCTTTGAGTTAAACATCCGGATCTTATCTCTGGGTGCAAGCTCTTTGTGTCACCTCTTCGCTCTCTGTAAATGTTAGTGATAGAGAATACCCAAGGGTGGTACCATGTTTTATTTATTTATTTATCTCAAATATGTTCATCCAACCTTTCATTTAAACTCAAGCAAGACTAAGGTAAAGTTTGCATTATAAATGTAGTCTTGATTTGTCTCCAAAGATTGATTACTTCTCATTGTTCATGAAAATAATTACTCTAAGTTCATTAACCAAGATTCAACACCATGTCAAAATTTGATTAAAGAAGGCCATATTAACCTAAGCACCACGCTTTAATTCAATAGAGCCTATAGATGTACTATATATGTACAATATACGAGTACACCCAAACTAGAGCATATGACATAAACGTAGGAAGCATGATACTTTTTTTTGGAGATAAATATGAGTCAATGAGTTGGTGAATGTTACCTTTGTATTACCTAAGTGTACTTTACCGAAAGTATGTGGAGATGGAGTTTGAAGTTGTTGCAATGGTAGATTTGTTGTACATGATTCAACTCAGGCAATCATCAAGGCTTGTCCCACACGCAGTTCTATTCTATCTCTTTTTTTTTTTTTTAATGTGATCAAGGTTCATTCAAAAGATCACAAAAATGAACTTTGATGTACTTCCGTTATGAATTTATCTCAAAGACTCACCCTTGTGGATTTGTGAAATTCATGCGGGGTTAGTCTAAGCATACTACCAAAGTCTATACTAGTGATTTTGGTTCAAAGAATCAAACTTGACTCCATGTCTAATTTGATTAAGGTAGGCTTTTTAACCTAAGCACCATGCTTAATTTAAAAGACCTATGGAAGCACCATCGATAAGTACAACCAAACCAAAGCATACCAAAGATAGAGAAAGGTAGTAAGAAAATGATAAACTTGAGATTGATTCAAACGGATGTGTGAACATTGAATGATGAATTAGAGAACCATTTTTTATATACATAGTAGTGCTATGGGGTGGATGAATGAATTTAAACAAACATGCCATGGTTTTGAAAAACAAATTAAATGAGCAATATGCATGCAATCTAGGTATTGGTGTGAGGGGTATAAAATAGAAATAAAAAGGGATACACGGACGACTTGGGTTCAATTCTAGAACAGCTACCGTTCCCCGCAAGAACGGCGCCGTAAAGCTTGTTGGTATTTTTAACGCATTTAAGATAAATCCGCTAGCAGCGCGGAAAAGTACCGTTGTAGCTTTCACCGAGTATTCGTGGTATCGATTTCCACGGGAACGAGAAGTGAACTAGAAGGGATCAAGTACGTCCCAAGAGATAAGATAGATGAATATTTTTGTAGGTAGAGAGGGGTTCTCTAAGGTTTTCTCAAGATTATCAATACCAAGGTTCAGCTTACTAGACCCTACTTACTTAGTAGAGAACCTTCCGATTCTCGAAAAGACCGGGAAATGGTAATCGGGTCGCCGCCAAAAGCTCTAATTTAAAACACCAACACGCACGTGGTGGACTACAAAGGCCCGGTCGGAGCTGTCACCCCCGGGGCTACCACAACTATTCCGTAGCATTGGGCGCAATCTCGTGTAAACTCTAGCCTGCACACCATGTCTACGCTTAGCGTTACTTAAACTAGTTTCACGTAAAAACTAGAGCCTTCTACCGAATGGAGATCCAGCAAGTAAAATAAAGTAAGCACTGAATTTAGTAAAATAATAATCAAAAAATTACCGTAAGATAACCCGGATATTACTCACAAAGGAATCGGCTCCGTAGAGGTACAAGGTTGAGAAGGATCGACAAACCCGGCCTTCCTCCTCTGCACTCTTCCCTCTCCTCTCTTCCTCTTTTTCTATCTATACAACTAGGTGAAGAACACCTAGAGGGACACCACTACATGGTGGAGGATGTGGAAATTGAAGCACAAGTGTGTAGTGTGTTGTGTGTGTAAAGATGGAGGGGGTGCCCCTATATTTATAGTTGAGGAGAGGTGAAAATGGGTGGTCATGCTCCACTCGTGGTGTTTTGGCGGGGAAAACATGGCGGGAACCGAAACGCACCGCATGCAACCGCCGCTACGGACCCGGACGAACCGCCAGAGAAAGATGGGCCCGAACCGCCTTATTTTCGGGCCGGCTGCCCCCTTTGCGCCGGCCGCCCCAAATTGGCTCCGTTTGGGCTGAAACTTTGTAGGAGTGTGTGGGCCTCGGAGTAAGCTTCGTTTCGAGTGGTGGATCGCTGAAAACCGAAGTTCGTATGAAAAGTTATGCCCAAAAATACCTGTGGTGGTCCTGCAGTCCAAACCGGAGCCGAACTTGATTTGGGCTTCCACTTCTTGGGCTTGATTGATGTGGTTTTGGCCTATTGGCTTTCCTTTGCTCTTTGACGTATTTCTGACTTTGCACTTTCCACTTTATTTGGCATACTTTATTTGTATTTTCACAACATTCCTGCAAAAAACAACTTGAAACACCAAAACTCGTGGAACTCGCCGATAAATAATGTTTGGTTATGTTTTCACATGTAATATTGTATTGGTGGTTCACTTTGGTGGTAATAAAACATGCATTAAAAAGAGCATCAACAATGGCTGGACGCCGGCAAGTGCGGAGAACAAGTGCAATCATTTGACCCAAAGAACTGAGCAAGCGTGCTTCCAAGCCAGACAACCAACCAAGTGTCATCCGGATACAATCCCTAAAGATGACAGAGTGTATGAGAGACAAGAGCTTCAGGACCCTCGACGCCGGAGGAAGTCCGACTAGAAGCGCATCGTGAGATTGAGGAGCTACAAGACCGATTCCGGAGAGACTGTAAGGAGCCCCGCAGATAGAGTACTTCAACATCGAGGCCAACCCGCCAACCTCGATGCCCGCCCCGAGAGGATGAGCTTCCTACCCTGTGGGACACCGAGGACCTCCTAGCCGCACGTGCCTACATTGCACTAATCCACAAGACACCAAGCATGACCTAGAGGCCGAGGATGAGCAGCCTTAATTCTTCTCACTGAGAGTGGCATTTAGGCTCTTAGTCGCAAAGAAATGAGTAGGAGTAGTTCAAGAGGTTGTTGGAGAGCCCTCACGCTAAGTGACATGACACACTTTTGAAGTAGAGTAGAATGTCCCTCTTTTGGAGCCTACCCGCGAGTAGTGCGTTTCCCGCGAAGTCTTTTAGTGTAGCCGCTAAAGACATCGCCGTAATAAATCATGTAATGAATGCTTGATCTTTATGCATTTTATTGATCTTTATGCTTTTTGATTGAGTGTAGGATTAGCATAAAAGTTTTAAATTGTTTAATAATAAATCTATGCACTAGCCATAACCCCGTATCCCCTTGTCACATGCATGTAAAGATGTCAGACGAACTTCCCGAGCACTCAAAACCCCGTGCACCTTCCCTATCGCAAACTATGGACGGGTTCATACCTGCCCAAAACATCAACAAGCTGCTAGAAAGCCAAACTCGACTTCTACAAGCTCTAGTGAAGGACTTACATGATGGAGGCTTATCCAAGGACCTTCCCTCCAAACACACGAGCCCCCAAGAGCCGAGCTAGGGATCCCCAAAGAGCCTCCCCACATTTGATGGTGCCGAGAACAACCCCGGTGCTCCTAGCCCACCAAATGTTAAAGGACCCTTATCCAACGAGGAACTCCTCAAGTGGTGTCACCACCAAACCCGGGCTTGGAAAAGCTATCGAAGATCTGCGCAGCACCGCACCAAGGGACTACGCAATGACCCCGAACCAATGCCGATATCATCATTGAGCTGAAGCTCCCCACCTTTGACGGTGATGGCAATGACCCCGTAGCTGCCCTAGACTGGTTGTGTGTGATACTAAAGAGAGGTTGGACACGATTGCACTCTCGTGTGAAACATGTGTCATGGTCGCAGGTGAACAACTCACGCACCGCCGAATCTGGGGGAAACTTCCGCGGATATCACATCCACCCCAACCACATACCCCGAGAGTTCGTTGAGGAATTCGCGAATGTGTTTTGTTCGAAGCTACATTGAAGATCAAGCAAGAGGAATTCTTTTAATCTCAAACAAGGAACCGCAGCACCCACGCTGATCGTTTCATTCGCTGATGCGGTATGTGCCATCCAAGTGCATTCCCCCCTCCGAGAAGCACAAGATGTACTATTTCCAAGTAAGGGTTTGAACATCCAATACAAGATGGCCCTAGTGGATAGCAGGTTGTCGCACCCCGAAGGAGATGATTGGTCTAGCCACGGGAAGTGAGGGGAACAACTCTACGTGCATAAACGGTCATCAAGGGAAAAGCGGCGGCCCGAGAGTGCATTTCCCCACCAGCTCGAAGCCGCGTGAAGATGTGTACTCGCCCACGGGCCAAGGGGATGGTATCCTCACCAACCTATACCACAACCTTGCTACGAACCCAAGCAAGTGGGGAACTGACATGACAGCCCCTGCAAAGGGAGTACACTTCGCTTGCTTTGATTGCCTTCAACCAGGTCATAAGTGCACTGAATGCCCAATGAGAGGAGGCATGTCAACTACCAAGAGCCGTGGTGAGAAGAAGGCCGCTACACCTACACCACCAGTAGTAACCCAATGATCGCTATGTGTGTGATCACCTGGCCACAAGGCTTACCGTGCCCAAAAAAGGTGACCGCTGCATATAGGGAGATCTTCAACTGCTTCGATGTGGGCAACCAAGTCACAAAGCTTTCAACTGTCCTAAAAGGGAAACTGCTAATCCCACACAGGGGGCTACTTCCTCAAGTACCTCTGAATCTACCGACGGAAGTCTCCACCACATCCCTACAATGAATGCCCTTATCATGGATAACGGTATGTTTTTATGCATACAGCTTTTTTAATCCTTTTTCGCTTGTAAGATTTTGGTATTGCATTCTATGCCTATTTTACTAAGCTTTCTTTAAGTCCTAGTCTATCTAGTGACCACATCAAAACAACCCATGGACCCCATCTACTTGAGTAAAATATTCTATGACCTAGATGTGTAGGGTGTGAGAGTCCCGACCTTTGGACATAGTCTTTTAGCCACTCCCACTTTGCTACCTTCTAATGGTCTAGATGTTTTTCTCTAGATTGGGAAAGACCCCTTTTCAAATGAGCACGTGGCCCAAGGTAGTACTAGCTAAAGCAAGATGATGTTTACAACAAGCAACTTGGATGCCGAGAATACGATGAAAGTCGTAGCGACTATAGCATCCCTATGTTTCCTCACAAAGCCAACAAGAATGTTGCAACCTCGGGAGAAAGAACCAGTTAGAGCCAACCATCAGCCAAGACCTCCGAAGTTGGAGTGGTACGCCATGCCTTGAATCTCGGGGACGAGATTCCTATAAGGGGGAGTCTCAGAATAACCCTCAAAATACCAAACACCAAAAATCACAACCAACAAAAATTTTGAAAAACGAACCCATGTTTGGTGTGTGACATGCTAGGGAAGACAACTTGTAGTTGCACAAGTAGACCCTAGTTAGCATGTGTGAGCATTGCATCTTAATCAACTTGTGATTTGGCTCTTTTGATTTTATGTGATGAAATAAAATCAACCCACTTTAATTAATAAATCGATCTCGTTTGTGTTGCCAACCTTTGATGGAATCCTAAAACCCTAAAGACCCCTAGTAGTCCCCACTAAGGTGGTGCACATGTTGGCAGCACATGTGCATCAACATAGGTGCCTAAGGTTTAGTTAAAAGCTGAAGTAAGAAATAGAAAAGCTTTTAGGAGAAGAGAAGGTTTGGCAAAGACATTTCGCCTAACAGGCCCAGCCAGCCCATGCGGCCGACGGGCTAGCATGCCAACCTAGCCCAACTCGCCGCCACCTTTACCCCCATCGAGGCGTGCCCGAAGGCCCAAGCCGCCAGCCGCCCGATCCATTCACCTTCCCCGCGACAAGGAAACCCGGCCGCCCAAGAAATGATCCGCCGCCACGCCAAAACAAAAGGAGGGCAAACCCGTCATTTCCTCCCAAGCTCAAGACAGCGATCGTGGGCGGATGACCCCACATGTCATCTTTCCCCCTTCTCCCTCGTCTCTGTTTGTTCTCGGCGAGGAAGCGTGCATGTAGCGCGCAGAGGAGAGGATCCGAGGCCGTCCAGGTGCCTTCCCAAATTACCCGCCCTCGCCACTGCCGCGCGGGACGCCCGGGATGTAGGCGCCACGGCGGATGTCGCGCACGCCTTCCCTGGATGGCACCCGCTCGACGCCGTGGCGAGCTGCGCCATGACGGCATCTCACGCCACCCTGCTCCTCGCTTGACCGGCGCCGTTCAAATTGGGGGAGCGTGGGAGCATCCGCAGCGGCGTCGCGACGCGAGACGCCCGCTCCCCCTACCACGACCGCCGATCGCGATCGGCCCTCCCCATCGCCACACACACCGCCCGCTCCTCGCCATGGCCAGGCCGCCACTAATAAAGGCACACAGGAACATTAGGGTTTCCTGAGCCGCAGCCGATCGCCGATGGCCTCGCCTTTGCTGTTCACCAGACCAAAAGAGGAGAAGGGAGGGGAGGGAGAAGGGGGCGGGGGAGAGAGAACCAAGTCGCCGCTGTCATCGCTGCCAGCCAAGGCGCGCCGGCCAGCGAGCGCCCGAGCTTCCAGACCGCCGAACCGCCGCCGGGAGAGCGAAACGCCGCCGCGTCTTCATCGTGGCCCCGAGCCGTCTGCTCGCCACGCGCTATTAACGCCGGACCGCGGCGAGAGCGGGGAGGGAAGCGAACGAGCCGACGCCGCCGTTCAGCGCCGGAGCGGAGGACGACGGGGCGACGTCGGCTACACCGACGCACTCGCCGAACCGCACAACCTCGACTCGCCGGCCGCCCCTCGTCGCTAAGCCAACCACCGGTGAGTCGCCACCCTCACTACCCTACCGCTTATGCCATGGTTACCAAGCCGTGCTGTCGCCGTCAGACCACCACCGGGCGCCCGCCGTTGCGTCCCCACTCCACGGTCGCAACGCCGTTCCTCGAAGTTCGCACGCGCACACGAGCCCAAAGCCAAGGCACGGCTTTGCCCGGCCGTTGTTCGGGAACGCCGGGCGCCAAAGCGCAAGCCGCCATGGCGCCCACCCATGGACACCACCGCACCGGCCACACGCCAGACCGGTGATAAATCATCAATAGACCACCACCGCACTCGCCTCGTCCTAGAACGCTCTAAAGGCCCCATCTTTAGCCTTGGTAGCGCCCGGACTCGCCGAGACACTCACCTCGCCGGGCGTAGTCGCGCTTCAGAGCGCCTGGGCGGCATGAGCTGCTTCGCACCATCCCGACCGCTTTGCTTCCCAAAACTTGGCCTTCGAGTTCCATTGCCACCGATGAGCACGCCGCACCTCAGACGGAGAAAAAGCCCCCGCTTCTGGCGGTACCCGGGATCTCGGCCGAGGAGCCGCATCCCGCCGCCCGGAGCCCGCACCCCCGCCATGGCCGCCAACCACCTTGTGTCGCCGCCCGGCCCGCCAAGCTGACGAGACCAGCGGCGGACCGCCACTATCGCTCGGACACCCCGAGGCACCATCTTTTTGCCCGTTTGGGGGCGGTCCACGGGTGGAGCGCGACCAGCGCCGATCGCGGTGCCGCCAGAGCGCCCGCCCGTTCCGACCGACTCCGACCGCCTCGAACGCTGGGAGCGTGCGTTGAGCTTCACCTCGCCGTCTTAGCAGAATCGAGCCGTCGGAAGAAGAAGAGGCGCTACCTTGGCCTATGGCCACGCGGAGCCATGCCGCCGAGAGCGCCGCCGCGCGTCGCGTGCGGACTGACCGTGCTCAATGGTCGCCGTGGTGGCGCCAGTGTCGCTGCGAGGGACATGCCTCAACAGAAGGCGAGCCAGACGGGCTCTCCGCCCTGGCCGCGACGCCGCCGCCGCCGACGGCGCGACCGCCGCGGCCTGCCACGTCCGGAATGTCTGAGCGTCGCGTCGATCTACGTCGCCACCACGGACCTCTCCAAGACTTCATGAGGGGCTCGGAGGAGCAAGAGCGCCACCTAAGGCCTAGCGAGTCGCATCGTACCCCCTCGCCACCATCCCAAATACGCCGACACCGCCCCGTTGCGTCGGCGGCGGGCCGCGGTTGAAGGCCGCCTCCTTGGACACGCCAGAGCGCTCGTCGCCGTCCCGCCGGCTAAAGAGCCCTCGACGCGTTGCCAACTGCAGTGGAGTGCGGGCGACCTTGACCCCGGCCGAGACCTCTATCGCCGAGCGCCACCGCTGTGTGTCCGCCCGCCCAGCCCGTATCCTTGTCTATGGAGGATGAGCCTGCCCCCTACTCCCATCGCGAGCCGCGACAACGCCCTAGAGGCCCTAGCTACTCCACCGACCACCACCACGCAAATCACAGAGCTCGCCGTAACGCCCAAACGCCGCCGCGGTGAAACAGAGGAATTTGGAGGGGGAAAAGAGGGGCGCGAGGCGTGGATCCATTCCACCGTGAGCCGGAGCGGCGGCGGGGAGATGGACCTAGTGCACGATGGACCAAGCCGTGGTCCATGGACCCAAGCCTAGGGTCCACCATGAACCAGCCCCTATCGAGCCACCCCAAACCAAGCCCGGAGGGAGAGCCCGCTTAACGCGGCACGGCCACCCGACACGTGTCCGGGCGGCAGCCCAACCCGCCCTACTCGCCCACATCCGCCCATCCGGAGCCCAGTCCAAGGTTGACCGCTGATCGTCAAACAGCTTGATCGACCCCACCACGCCGTGATACACCAAGCCCGGGCCCCACCGTCATTCTCGGTAGCTACTTGGGACCAAGGTCGAGATGACGCCACCGTGACGCCATGTGGTGACATCAGCCGACCGCTTGTAAGTCGTAACGGCCAGCAGGCCTCGGCAAATCATTTTGTGCCACGTGTCGGCAGTAGGATTAATCCAAAAATTTTATCTTTTTCGTAATGTGTTTTTAAACCTTAGGAAATTCGTAGAATATTCATATGAACTTCGGAAAATTATGAAACAAGAGTCCAAATTCTTCTAAAATCAAGCTCTACGTCATAGGCTTATCCATGAGTGCTTTGAAGTTTTTGGATTTTGATTTGCTTCTTTGTGAATGTCTATAGGAGTCGCTATCGCGACTCTACGCCGCGTTCGCCTCTCGAGGAGGAGCTACGCTGGAGGAGGATGGCTCGGAGTCGAGGAGGACTTGTCAGACGACCATTGAGGTGCTAATTTCCCACCCACCTCGTAGATCCTATTACGCATGCCATGATAGATTGCTAGCGCTTTACTTTATGTTGCAATGCTATATGATAGGATTGCATGAGTAGAATGCTTGTGAAGCCTTTACCTTGTCGCAACCCATCACCCGCATACCACCGATAGATTTAGCCACGCCGCTTATCATATCTTGCCGCTATCGATTGCTATATCTCACTTACGTGTTATATATATATATGATCCGGGGATATATGAGCCGGGCGTTGAGTATGTTTGTGGGCGACTTTGGTGCCCGGTGACCTGAGGTCACGTGGTGAGTGAGACTCCGTGTATGCCTTGGGTGTGTGGTGAGGGTTGTGTCGACCAGGCAGATCTACGACGAGTCGCGAGAGACAAGTCTTGCCGGGGAGGATGCTTACGGGCTTCTCCCACTTTGTCCTACCTGGCGGGTAACGGTGTGCGGATTTGGATACCCTGCCGACTCTGACGGGACGGACGGAGGCCGGAAAGGGAGTTCGGAAGATGTCTTGCCTGGTCCTACTTAAGGACTTATTGTCTTCGAGGACCTGGGATCTTGGGAATTGGTGCTCACCTCACGTCTTACGTTATGGGCGGGTTACGGATTGCCCCATCTACTTGGATGATGCCATACTTACTAGGTGGTAGCGGTTAGTGTTAGGGAGTGACAGGCCCCGATGGCCTCCATCCCGCCCGAGACGTGGGGAGTGATCCGGAGCCCGATGGCTCGATACTTCGTTCTCACACGGTCTCGGCCAAGAACGGTGGTACTCCGGGGCTTCCCAGAGCCGAGTGGTAAGGTGGCATTGTCGACTAGGTGGTCTCCGTGCGCCAGCCCCAGGCACTTGCTACGCCGATGATGGCGGCCGTGTGGTCTTGAGTACACGCCTACTTGAAGTTGTAAATCTATACGTATAGTCCGGCCTTCGGGCTAGGGACCCGCCTAGACCGACTACTTGGGGTTTGCGCCGGCCTTTTTTTTTTTTTTTTTACTGGACTACCCTACCGCCGCTTGGGTCTTTTGGCTAGGTTTTCTTTGAGGTCCAACTTCTCCGAGTAGTGAGGGTGTTTTCTCTTCTCATCCCGGAGTTGAGTGTGGTTTTGGGGTTACGGTGAGAGCCCGGAGGGCCGAGAGCCGGTTAGGGCAAAGCGAAGGAGTTGAAGGGCTATTCGTCATCGAGCGGTGGTGTGAGATGTGAGATGTGTTGTGGGAATGGATCTGAGTTTGATTATGATGTTGGTTTGGGCATTACACCAGGGTTGGTGTGATGCCGGGAATGGTAATTAAAACTTATTTATTTATTAAACTTGTTGCTTGCATAGGAAACTATAGCCAAATATAGGCCTTTTGATATATCCTTTGCATTCCACAAAGCACCACAAAGCAAAGCAAAGCATAGGGTGGGAAATAGCCAAGACTCATTGTACCGAAAAGTCATTTTTAGTTTGCAAGGTGAACTTCGCTACTTGGAGGATTAGATGGTTTCGTGCCCTACGCCAAGCCGGAGATGGATGATGACGCTTCCGCAACGTTCTTCTAGCCGTTTCGGATGCCGCTGTGACTCTGTTTGCTTCCGCCAAGTGGCGATGTAATAATAATACCCTTCTATATGTACTCTTTTATTCAAGTTTGACTCAGAATCGATCGTAATTTGAATAATGTGATGGAATGATCCTCAGAGACCATCATGTTATACATTTATCTGTGAATTTCCCTTCGTGGAAATTTGGGGATGTTACAACCGCCGTCAGGATAAACTTCTTCCATCGATGGACGCACTGGGCGAGGGCATTCCCGGGTTGGTGGTCGGAGAATGTGTGGTCGTGGGCGTGTCTTGATGCGCCTGAGAGAAGGTGGCTGGAGGATGAGTGGCGGCTAGGGTTTTGGAAGATGGGTGCCGGCGGGTGTGGGGATGTGCGGTTGGAAGGGGTGCGGCTGGAAGAGGAATCTGGAAGTGGAGGATGGGTGACGGCTGGTGGAGGAGGAATTGTGGAGTGTTGTTCTATAATTACCAAGGTGCCCCCGATAAAAGTGTTTTCTATATTTTATTTTTTATACATCCAAACTACGGGGTGTGTTCACTTCCCATCCACCAACCCAAAAAAAAGTGCTAATTGTTCTCATCACATCAAATCTCTTAACGCATGCATGGAGTATTAAATATAGATAAATAAAAAAAACTAATTGCACGCTTTGATCGAAAAGTATGAGATGAATCTTTTAACCTAGTTAGTCTATGGTGGGACAATATTTACCAAATACAAACGAAAAGTGTTAGCAAAAGATTCCGAACCCAAAATATTTCACCAACTAAACACCCCCCGTAGTAAGGTAATTTAGGTCAGAAATATTTGGCCTAAGACCCATCATCAAGCGCGCCGAGCAGCTTAGCGTCTTGCTGGATTTCAACTTTTCCCGAAAATTCAAAGCCCCGCATTCGTTTGGAATCTTATACATGAGTATCTACTACACCCACGTAGCAAAGACCCATTAGGGAGTTCTGCCGCGACATGCAAAATGCCGCCTAGGCGAACCCACCCAAACACACCACCCGGTCCCCAACGATCGGCCGATGAAGCGAAGGGTCCTCGGCTCCTCGCCTCTCAGCGTGTCGATAAATAAGGTCCGAGCCGCCCCTTAGGCATCGTCCACGACCCGAGCCCGCGCCGCCTTGCCGGAGTCCACGCCGCCACCGCTTTGCCAATGGATCACCACCACGACGGCGCGCCGCCGCCAATGGAGAACCCGGAGGCGAGCCGCCCCAAGTCGCCCGGCGCCGGCTTCCACGCCCAACTCGGCGCCGGCCTCGGTGCCGTCCTCCCACCACCGTCACGCTGGTCGCGCTGCGTCCGCGCCGTCGCCCGCCGCCCGACGGGCTCCCGCACCCGATCTGACCGCTTCATCCCCAACTGCGATGGATCCAGCCTCGCTCCTAACCTCTCCTCCTCCCGCCCTCCGCCGCGCCGCATCCCTCCTCCCACGAAAGCAGCGGACCCGCGGCCTCGTCCCGGATTTGCGCCGTCGCCCTATCGCCGCTCCTCCGCGCCCGCTCTTGGACAAACGGATTTGCGAGGGTCGTCCTCGGCCACCGCGTGCTCGTCGCCCTCCTCCCCGTGCCCTCGCCCCAGTGGGCACCCCGCCCACTGGGAAGATCTTCAGATTCAACACCGGGGCGTGGGTCCCAGGAAGTTTCAAGATCGCCCTACAAGGTGAGTGAGAAGGGGAATTGGATTTGCTGCTTTCTTGATTTGGTCTTCTCGCTTTCTTGATTCGGGTTTCTTGGGTTCTGTTTCTTGAGCTAGCCTCTGCTGCTTCTTGGGGGCGTCAAAGATTTGACATCTCGCCAATTGCATTCCGAAATGCTGAAAAGAGACCTTTTTTTTTCACGAACTTAATGCGAAATATGTAGTCTTTGTGCCAACAATTTTGTGTCTTTGCGCTAATTTTCTTGCTGTTGCTTCTAGGAGCTGGATGCACCCGCTTTGCAGGACGACTTCTACCTCAACCTCGTCGATTGGTCTTCACATAATGTCCTCGCTGTTGGGTTGGGAAATTGCGTTTACTTGTGGAATGCATGCAACAGCAAGGTACGCAACCGTGGTCATCCTTAAGCTATATCGTCACTGAGAATTGAAGATGGATTGTTAACAGATTTATCATTGTATAGGTCACAAAGCTTTGTGATTTGGGGGTGGATGACAATGTTTATTGTGTAGGGTGGGCGCAGCGCGGCACTCAGCTTGCTGTAGGCACAAATCAAGGAAAAGTTCAGGTTACGTCCCATTCTTACCTTGAATATTGTTAGATGATATGTTCACAATCCATCAAGTGCTGGATGATGTCTAAATCCCGTTTAGTGCAACGTATGATCAAGAATTACAGCTGTATGCAGCACATGCAATAGATTTGACGATTTTGCGAAACCAGCTCAGGTGCAGACAATGTGCCTTTTATATTGATTGGTTTATTATGGTAGTCTATCCTTTTAATTGTACTCGATTGACACAAAAACCTTCTCTGTAAAACCTTAATAATTTTATACTTTTTATGGAAAGCCTTAACGATTGTAAATGCCATTCATCTATATACTCGAATCTGAAACTTGAATCAATTTTATCCGGTTTTGCAGTTTGCTCTTGATTTAGAACCACCCTTTTGCTGTAGTGCACCAATTTATAAAGCCGGCCGAGGAACGTCAGAGGCCTCGCCACCAGGTCGTCGGTTTCACTCCTGGCTCGCCATCGTTAACATGGGGCTCCTTGGGTGTCTGCCGATGTTGCGATTGCGGGTGCTGGACGCCACGGGGGCCTGCGCAGAAGACCGGAACCGGATGGCCGCCGTCTTCAACGCCGAGCTGTAGTCCCTGCTCGCCGACCTCGCCTCCCCCTCCTCTGGGATGCCCGGCCTTGCCTACTCCCTGGCCGACACCCAATATCCCTCGACGAACACAAGGTTAGTTTCCGACTCTGGTCGCTGCCGGTGCCCTTCTCTCCCGCTGCGCGGCTATGTGACACATGAGCAAGTATTCTGTGGCTTGATCTGCTTCTGCCCTGCTCATCGTCCTCTGCCTTCATATGTCCTGTGCTCACCAACTGTTTGTAGAAATGCCTACAGAACAGCCATGTGGGTACGGCGGATGCGACAAGTGACAACAAGAACCAACAGCAGGTACATGATCCAGTTTGTTCTGATTCAATCCGTTTTACTTTTTATTATTACGGAATTTATTTGTGGACTATTATGACTATTTTGTGGCTCTGATTATTTCAAATCAAGCATTCTTGCTTCTCGACGAACAAAGTGAAGAAGTGTTGTTTTCCCTTGCAATGCATGTTAAAGCTGCTCAGTTCTGGTATTTTAGAAACGGCCAAAGGCTACTGTCCACATATACATTGGATTTAGCTTTACTTGATGTGCTTTGTGCTGACATACAGTATTTGCTTTAGAATTTTGTTGGGATCCTTGCAAGATTAATTTCTTGGTCGTCTGCTTCGGCGATCTGAATTACATCATTGGTGCCCTCATTGCCACACGGATACACAGTGAAGTATATATCTTTCTTTATTTTTTGTCATATCTTGATGTCTCAAATAGCAGGTAATTATAGATGTACCATATACATAGAATACAACAAGAAAAAGGGTTTTTAGTACCATGTAATTGGTTTCGTATTTTCTATGGAAATATAAATCTTCTGTAAAAAATCATACATTTGGTTGCTAGGTCTATTGTTTTATCTGCAGCAAACTTATTGAGCATTGATGCAAAATGGCTATGAACACAGATGTGATGCAGCACACCGTGACACCGTGCTATGTTTTAAGTGATGAGCTCCATTTGTATATTTATCTATTTTTGTATGGAATGATATATTTAATTGTCAATAACAGCCCTATCACTTTTAATTCTAGCTGACTCTGAACATTGGAGTAGAGCAAGGTGGTTGTTCCAAAAGTGTGAATTACATGGAGATGGGAATGAGTCCTGAACTGATGTATGGAAAAAAATGTTTTTGTCCCTGCTACTGCAAATCCATACCAATATGGTTATGCAGGTAAAAGGAAATGCCGGCTCTGTGATATGCCTATCCTTGGTGATTTTATTCTTTCAGTATTTCATTTGAAAGTAACAAATTTGTCAAATGCAGAAGTTGGATCATTGATGGTTTGGTATAACCACCCGAGCTTTTTCAAAAGGATTTTTATTAGGTAACTTCATTCACTCAATGTATCACACCACTGGATGTCTGGTTATCATGCTGAAGTTTTTCCCAGGATTGCTTCGGCTAGGGTACTCATAGTTCATTCTAAAATGCCTTCAGCAAGGAATCTAAGTTTTGGAAGTTTAGGATCTCAGGCTTTTTTTTCTTAGTTGAACTTGTAGAAGTCAGTTGCTATTTTCGGGAACCTAAGATTTGTTGCCCCTTAAATAAAATGTTGCCAATCAGTGACTACGAACATGCCTGTATGAGTTGTATGGGGAAACATAGCATATCTTATCCTGCACTGTTGCAGCACATGATATAGTATGAGCAAGCATGATTCTATACAACCTATTTGAATTCTTCACTTCTTCAGAACATGAGATTATATCACTATTTTAATTGCATTAAACTTTACATGATAGTTTAATCATTCATACTCCTAACAATTCAGTTAAACTTTCAATGCTTTCTTGCAGTTCCTTGCATGATTGCTGAAGAGGAGCAAGGCTATGTGAACAAGAGCAAAACTGTTGTTAGAGTTGTAGGGCAGGGGCACATTAATGACATTGTGCACGCGCTGATCTCTGATGGAGGGGGGTTTTGAGGATTGCCTTTTTGATAGAGTTTGGTTACTAATTGCCTGATTCAATTGACTACTTTTGTTGATTTGAAGAGCTTCTTTGGTAGTAGGTAGAAACCTGGCGATGATACTAATTGTCTTCAATATTGACACGTTCTTTATTGTATTTCTCCATTTAAAACATGTATTATTTGATAATTTCACTATTAAAAGGTAACATGTTCATTCTTATTAGTTATCCTATGCAGATTTCTCTTATAGTCCTTCTTCGTACCAAGGCAACGCGGGAATCCACCTAGTATATTGTAAATAAGATTATAGAGTATTTGAGATTTGCTACTATGTAAAATTTGTTCTCCTTAAATCTATCTCATTCCATCGCTATTAGTCATATTCCATTAATTTTTTTGTTGGAATTAGAAAATCAAGTCAAACAAGTACGTATGATGGATACACATAGTTCATCATGTCATGATCCCATTATGTTGATAATGATTAATAAAACTATATAGGTGTTGAGATAATTTCTCAATTAGTGCTTCTAGCTAGTAAGTGATATTAAAAAGTGCATGATGCATTTTTGTTCCCTTGAATCTAATCTCATTTTTTTTGAGGGAACTAATCTCATTTCATTGGTATTAGTCATATTCCACTAATTAAAAATTTGGAATTAGGAATTTTCGCTAAACATGCCCCATGTGTGATGCATAGACATAGTCCATCATGTCATGATCCCCTTATTTTGAAAGTATCATTTCATTGTTACTAGTTGTATTCCACGAATTCTCTTAGTAAATCAAGCCAAACAAGTGACATATATATAGGTAGCGTGCTCGTGTGTTGCTCATGAGACAACAAAACTTTCGTACTAAAACACATGTGAGTAGTGCATCATGAGGGCATTCTAATTAAGTAAACTGGTACACACAAATATATAGAGTGTTTAGTTTGAGAAGTGACTCCATCCTAAGTGAGGTGGTGCATATCATGAGTGTGTTCCTCCGATTTGGTGAGGTGGTGCATCATGAGGGCATTCAAGTGCATTGTGTCATCATTTTCATTGTTGTTAAAAAACGTATTCCACCAATTCACATTAAATTAGCTCAAATAAGCGACATCTATGATGCACACACATAGTTTATCATGTCATATGGCATCATGAGGAAAGATTTTAATAGTCCAAGCCCGCAGCCGGAGCCCATGCACCATGTTGGAGCTTCACCCGTGGCGGAGCCCTTCCCCCAACCCGAGCCGCCCAACGCCGGATCTGTGGCCACCACGCCCTCGCACGGCTGTCGAGGCATCGACGGCAGCGCCCATGAGGCCCCGCGCACGGCCTCAGGCGTGTCCACCCAGTCCCCGCGTGGTACCAGGTCTTTTGGAAGCAAGTTCAAAACTATATTTTCAACATTTAGTGGTTAACCTTGCGTTTACCTAAAATGTTCAAAGGCTTTTAAAAACTTGTTTGACTTGAAAAACAAATTTAGATTTGAGATTCAAAAAAATTTTAGAAAAAACTAAAATAGTAATGAAAACATTAAAAAAAGATAGGCGTTCGAACTCACAGCCTCTAGGAGAAGAGGATCAAGGCGAAACCATCCAAGCTACAAACATGTTTGTTACTAGGAATAAAGTTACGTATTTGTAACCTGTCTTATAGGAAAACAAAAACCAAAAACCATACTTACATAAAACTTCAGTCCGGAGATTCGAACCTGCAACGGAAGTACACATCTTTAAGCGCTACACCAATAGAACCTTTACACCTTTGTGTCAAGGGCTGCACAAGAACACTATATGTACTCTAAAATCTTTCCTCCTAGTGCCAAGAACGCCCAACCACATGGTGAGTCGCCACTGGCAGGCCACAAAAAGTATGAAGGCATGGTAAAAATTTCTTTTAATCGGTAGTTAAATTTTGTAACTGATTTTTCTCACTCATACTAACTCCAAATAAGATGATTTTTTTCCTTATATTTTTATGAAGTCACGATCTATCAATTGGTGGTGCAGGTTGACAATAATTCCATTTCAAACTATTTAGGGTGCAAAAATTCTATTTAGGGTGATACCAACAACTTTGTGTGAGATATAACAATTTGTGAACTTGGACAAAGTGTTGTTGCACATCCATCGCAAAGGCATGCATGGCTCACATAATCCTATATGACTAAGTGAGAGATGTTTATAGTTGTGAATGATATATAGTACCACTTCGCCTAAATCATTTGAAACTTTTATGGGATGGCTATAGAGCCAAAATATGTTGTTCTGTGAATGTGTGGAATTTTCTCGACCAAGTTTAGCTATTACTGCAATTATTTATTGAATTACTAATGAATAAATGTTAAAATACCATAAAGTGGCTAGAAATATCTAAAAACGTGCATAGCCACATGATTTTGGTGTATAAGCATCACATAAAAAAAATTTAAGTGACTTTGATAAAGTGTTGTTGTACATCTATCGCAAAGGCATACATGGCTCACATAGTCTTGTATGACTAAGCGAAAGATGTCTGTGATAGCGAAGGATGTGTAGTGCACTTTGTCGAAATCATCCGAAACTTTATGAGATGGTTATAGATCTAAAATATGTTGTTGTGTGAATCTGTTGAAATTTTTGGCTAAATTTAGCTATTACTATAATTATTTGTTGAATTACAAAGGAATAAATGTTAAAATACCATAAAGTGGCTAGAAAAATCTAAAAACTCGCATGGCCACGTGATTTTGGTGTATAAGCATCACTTAAAAAATCAAGTGATTTTGATGCAATGACATAGGCATACATAGCTCACATAGTGACTAAGTGAAATATTTGACAGGTCATAAATTATGTTTCAAACGGTTTGACTTTTTTCACGTCTGGCGGGCGCACTGGCGGCATTGTAAGTCCGAGCGAAATGGAAAAAAAGCGCCAAAGTCGAAAAAAAGGAGCCCCAAAGTCCTCTTTCAACTCCCGCGCTTGATTTTTGGCCCACCTAAAAGAAAAGCTCTCGGTGGCCCCCAGTTTGGCTTACCGAGTCATTCGGCGTCCCCCATACGCATCCCCCAACACGAGCGACAGTAAAAAAAAAAAAAAAAAAAGTCGGGCGAGTCTCTTGCGCGGCGGCGGGCGGCGGCTCCTGCGCGAGCGGCGGGAGGACAGCGTCTCCTGCGCGCGCGGCGGGCGGGCGACGTCTCCTGCGTGGGCAGGCAGCGGCTCCTGCGGCGGGTACTGCACGGGCGGCGGGCGGCAGTTCATCGCAGCTGTGCTCAAATCGTGGAGTGCTCGGCGCCGACCTGGACCATGCCACCACTGTCGACGAGGTGAGCCCCCGCGCCGACCTTCCCTGCGTACGGCAATCCCCTTTGTCCTGTGAGGGCTGCCGGGGCTCCGTATTCTGCACAGCCGCAGATCCACCGGGCACCTAGGCTACCGGCAGCCTGCACATCTCCAGCTTCACGTAGTTGCTAAAGGTTCTTTTTTTTTTTTTTTTTTTACCTGATTCAAAATAGTAGGATCTGAAACCTGCAGATTCTGAGGTCAGTCCTGATACGGGGACATGGTATTGATTTGATTTCAGTTTTGGTTCAAAACTAGTGCCATTGCTGGATTAATTTCTGATAAGCTACAAATCTGTATTTTTTTCTGAGTGGATATCTTGTTTGTGATCTGGAAAAGCTTTTTTATGGTAGCAAAGATCTGTATATTTGGGATTGCTAGTTGTGAACTAAAATATTTTATGTGATCTAAAATACATGGGTTCTCAGAATTGTTGGGTCGCACAACACTTTAGATCATTGCTCAGTCAAAGATCTGCACATTTTATTATTTATGTAGTTAACGTATCCATAGCCAAATATATTGTTGTACCTTTTTTTCAGGATTCATCTGAGTAGCTTGTGCCTTTTGCTTCGCTGGTAAGCTCCCTTCATTATTACCCATGTGAATGGTGACTGCCATTCATTTATAGCTTCATCCTATGTAAGAATCTGATTGTCTCTAGCAACTTTTTAGGTATGAGTTGAGGATCTGTGGAGGCAACGATCTGTGTAGCGTGTAGCAGTACCAGCATCGACCGGTTTCAGGCAACAAAGAAGTAAGTATCATCAACTGTGCATTTGATTGAGATGGCATTTGTGTGTTAGACATTAAGTTGAAGTATCTATTGACTGTTTGTAAGCTGCATGCTTCATTATACCTTTTTTCTGCCATTAATTAAAATGCCTCTGTTGGTTGATTCCTGTGCCAATTTGTTCTGAAACTAAAATATATCATCCTGTTCATATTCTTTCATAAACAGATTTAGAGTCAAGGCAGATTGTGAATGGATGTATAGTGGTTGGTCTCATGGGAAGGCCCCCTCTAATGAGTGGATTGAAAACAAAAACAAGTTCTTAGATTACTCTGCAGGTCTGTGGGCCCGCCATCTCCACTCGTTTGGTTGTCTTTGATAACTCGAATTGGATCCTGTCTTTGATACTTCTGCATTATATATCTAGGCAGTCAGTCAGTCGGTCGGATGGTCGCCTGCTTGAACTGCAGGAGATGAGATTTATGAATGACTAGTGGTTCTTCAGAGATGTGAGACTTGTGATTCAGTGACATGGTCTGTTTGATTTCCAACAATGCATGTATTGCAGGTCCAACTGCAGATTGGTGGTCGGTTGGCGCCATCCTTTTGAGCTGCTCGTGGGGATTCCTCCCTTCAATGCTGAGCACCCGCAGGTAGTATGTATGCGCATCTTATAATACACATACACATATATTGTGAACCAGATGGCAGTGAACTATTGTATCAAATATTCATATCAGGCATGAGAATATAATATTTGTGCTCTGGTAAAACAAGAACTACCACAACAGATGAGTCTCCATGAACATAGGCAGTAGCATTCAGTGATTTGTGTTCACAAGTAGATGGATGACAGTAGCATCTGTTGATTGCATAGGTTCTGGAGAACAATTTTCCATGTACTGATAACCTTAGATGAGTGATGCAATAAGAACACGACAATAGTATAATTATTTCCCTGAATTTTGCCAAGTAAGCACACAGATTTGTATGCAGGTGTATGCTACTTATAATGTCATAAGATTGCAATGATAACTTGTCAATTTGATTCTCTGATTGCTGGAACTTAAGTTTCTTGTTACAGGTACATGCTACATTTCATCAATATTGCAGTCTGAATCAAATTCTACATGTTTCAAGATCCATCAAGGTGTTTTTAGTCTAATAAATTTATAGCCTGTCTGTGATCCATTTTTCATTTGCATTTGATTGGTCCTCTAATAAATTTCATGTGTAAACAACTTATCTAAATTTCGTGTGTAAACAACTTAGTTGCCCTACTGTTTCCCATACTCATCAAAATATGTCTAACTCAGTGTCTTATGACTGATGGAAAGGGTCCTAAAGTTCTATCATTTTGATCCTAATAACTAGAGTTCAGATTTATGTTTTAGGCTTTTAGCAGTGCGCGTTGGTAATGCAAAGGCAAATAAATAATGTGTTTTGTTAATATATTTTTGTCTGCATCATGCAGGCACATTCTTCTGGAGATGGATATGATTTTGTGGCCAGAGGGTGTAGTCGTATTACTGGACATTGCTGATGTATCGAAGAAGGTTACAAGTATGGGGGCAGTATTGTGGTGGAAGTCCAAGTTACCTTGTAGATAAACCCTGTCTACAAACTTTACGTGTATATAATAGAATGATAGAAAATATACCATAGTGTTTGGTTGTGTGTAATGTAGGGGCTCACAGTATAAGAGCTGTCATATGTTGTATTCCTAGTGTCACATATCACTGAGTAGTTTGTATAACATGTAATGTTATTAATAAAATAATGATTGATACTGCTCTACATGTTGCAACCGACTATTATGGTGGTAAAAGAGACATGATTAGGTTAGGACTGGGAGTGGCGGTATGACTTTTTTAGTGGAGAGTGGCCGCGTGAACTAGTGGTGGCGTGATTAGGTTAGGACGGAAAACTGGTTTTGATTTTTTTTCTTATCATCATGCGTCGGTCGGGCTGGGTGGGCTGGGCCTCTTCTTTTGTCCTAATTTTTTTTCTCATGCGTCGGTGGGCTGGGTTCCTTTTGGTGGGCTGGGGTTTTTCTTTTTGTTTTGTTTTCTTCAAATGCGCAGGTGGGCTTAATTAAGTCTCCAGCTTTTTTCTAGCGTAACCAAAAATAGTCTAATGAATTCATATAATTCATTGGTGGCAATAGAAGCTCATTGATGCAACGAATTATTTTCCTGGATGCAACAGTACATGAGCTATCGCAACAAAGGTTAGGTTTTAGACAACGTTATTTCATCGTGGCCACAGTATACATAATCGCAACCAACTAAATATTCGTGGCAACAAACATACATCTATTGCAAACGAATTGTTTTCTGATGCAACAGTACACATGTGCTATCGCAACAAAGATTAAATTTTAGACAACATAATTTTATCGTGGGCCATAGGCATGCCTATTCACAACCAAATAAATATTCGTGGCAACAAACATACATCCATCGCAACACTAAATCGATACTATCGCAACACTCAAATAGTTGTGGCAATAGGTACCCATAAAAGCAACCACCTTTTTCACCGTGGCATTAGCACTAACCTCAAGGTAAACGAATGTTTCAACAGACGCAACCCAAATTTTTGGTGGCCATAAGATCTAGATATCGCAACCCATGAAAATGTAGGTTGCTATAAAACTAAATATTGCAACCAAATGTTGGGTGTTGCGAAAAAATGGTGCTCTAAGGGTCAATTCCTAGTAGTGTGTCCGCACTGATCCGGAGGTTGCAATTGGGGACCACAGCTTTGAGCTCAAGCCTGGGCTCATCAACATGGTGCAAGCTAGCTAGTTCTGCGGAAAGGCACATGAAGACGCTAGTGCTCATCCCCAACACTTCCTGGAGATTTGCAGCACTTTCACCATTAAGGATGTACCAAGCGACGCCATCCTGCTACGCCTCTTCCCATTCTCACTTTTGGGAAAGGCGAAGCAATGGTTCTACGCTACAAATGACAAGAACACCACCGGTCACTTTGCTCCAATGCCTTTCTCGCCAAGTTCTTCCCTATAGGCAAGACGAATGCCTTAAGAGGGAAGATAACAAATTTCCAACAGCAACACGATGAATCCGTCCCGGAAGCATGGGAGCGCTTCCAAGAATATATTTCAGAATGTCCACATCATGGGATGGAGAAGTGGCTGCTCATGCAGACTTTCTACCACGGGCTTGCTCCTAGTGCTCGTAAAACGATGGACGCTGCAGCTGGAGGAGCTTTCCTATCACTTACACTCACCAAAGCCACAGAGCTTGTGGAGAAGATGGCTTCCAACCAGAGTTGGAACGAAGAACGCCAACCCCGCAAGAGAGGAATGCACCCGCTTTAAGGAGGTAGACATGTTGTCCGCCAAGATGGACTTAATAATGAAGAAGCTAGAGGATAGAGATCCTCAATCGGCTGAGGTCATGCAAATTCTAGATTCCCGCATGACATGTGAAGAATGTGGCAACACAGGCCACACCGGCAAGAATTGCCTAGAGATTTTGGAGGACGTCAACTTCATCAACAATAACAACAACTATCGTCCTCAGCAGAATCAGGGTTGGAACCAACAGAGGCCCAACTACCAAGGTAATTACCAAGGTAACTATCAAGGTAATAATTTCAATAATAGTTATAATCAGCCTTCCTTGAGAGACCTTGTTCTAAGCCAAGGTAAGACCATGGAGAATCTGTCTCGAAAGATAGCTTCCAATGATAAATTGCTAGAAACTATAAATAATAGAATGGATAGCTTTTCTCTTCGCCATTAAAAATCAACATAGCTTTAATAAAATGATAGAGTCTCGTATTTCTCACCGGCTACTGTTCCACTAACCACACCGGTAAGATTTCGGGCCAGCTGGAAGAGTTAGAATCTCGCAAATCTTGTCGATATCTTTAATGCAGTCACTACTACAGAGAGTCCTCAGGAAGCAACTGGTTGGACGACTCCCTACCACCCAAGAAAGGAGATCCAAGAAGGCCAGTCATCACCATCCAGATAGGACCACACACCTTAGACAATGCGCTATGTGACTTCGGCTCAAGCATCAACATCATGCCCAGGGTAATTTATGAGAAAATTCACGGTGAACCTTTGTTGTATACAACCATGTGCTTGCGGCTTTGCACTGATCCACTATGCTACCCTAAGGGAATACTTGAAGACGTACATGTATGGGTTGGACACTCATGTGTGCCAGCCAGAGACTTCAGCGCAAAGTTGAAACAGAGGAAGCGAAAGGTCACCGATCATCCTTGGTCGCCCATTCCTGAATACAGCCACAACAATCATTTACGCCCGACAAATAAAGATTTGTTTCAACATCAAGGGGAGAAAGGAGAGATTCACCTTCAAGAATAAGACACTCACATCTCCTACTCACCCACAATGTCCGTACCCTTATGAGTTGACACCAGAACCTAAGATCAAGACCATCAGCAAGAATAGAAAGAAGAACCATGATAAGAACAGAAAGGCTCAGCCTACAAAGGTAATGATGATTAACCAGGTACGCTCCGAGAATGACCATCTACTCAGATCTCCAATGCTACGCAAACTAGATGATCCAGGAACCCCAACCATTCATTGTTCCATCAACCAATTGAATTTCTACAATACATTCTGCGACACGGGTTTCAGCATCAACCTAATGGCAAAGGTAATATATGAAATTATATTTGGTAAAACGCCCTTGCACCCAACATATGTGCAGCTGCAGATGGCAGACCAATCATTCCGATTTCTAGAGGGAATTGCTAAAGACGTACCAGTGAAAATCATGGATCACTATGTCCTCACCGACTTCTTAGTCATGGACATGGGGGAAGACTTGGATCCACCAATAGTGCTGGGGAGACCTTTCCTCAACACCACGCGCGCTATCATCTACATCCGCATGGGAGAGATCCACTTCCAGTTCACTACAGAAAAGGTACGAGTGTGCTTTAATAGCTATAATGATTATGAGAAACCAAGGAAGAGCAGGTCAGCTCGTCGCCGCCAAAAGAAGCAGTGGGTGATGAACCAAGAAGAAGAAAAAGAAGATGAAAAAGTGGAAGAGCCATCCACTCCAGAGAAAAGCCCACCAGACAAAACAATGGAGGAAAAAGAAGATCTCTCCCCATCATCATCGAGAAAAACAATGTATCATCAGAATCATCGGTGCCACCAATTGTGACAACCGATGTACCCTGGGAAGAATGAACAGAACTATAGTCCCGTTCGGAGGACTTCAATCACCGAACCCTCACCGAGAGGTAACTCGGTAGTTATCCATATTTAATTCCTAGCATTGCATATTTAATTCCTTACACTTTGCATATCATATTTATCTTTTGCATTTTGCATCTTGCATATCTTCTTTTAATATTTGCATTTGAAAACAACAAAAATATTTTGTGCTTTGTTTTGCGAAAACTCTAAAGCCCCATGTGAGTAAACCCGAGGCCTAAACACCCTCAGGGATATTTACTTGTGGTGGCATAAAAATAAAATAAAGATGCATGCATAATTTCTTGCATAGAAAAAAATATATTCAAAAATATTTAATGTTTGGCGATCTAGAAGAATCTCAGGGCAATGTGGCTAACCCCAAATGCTTAATTAAGTTCCACTAGCTTTGTTGTCTATTTGAGTTCAGCAGGATTTGAAGGAAGAGAGACATGATAGGCCGACATCATCGTCACCATCTACCTCAACTTCCACATCATCAACAACCCTACACTTCAATCCAGCTTGGGGGAGAGCATCCCTAGTTATCCTAATAAGTATCTCTACTATATATTATTAGCTAAATATTTGGTTTGCTTAGAGTTTGCTAAGAGTCTAGTTTTATAAAGTCTAGTCATTTAAAGAGTCTTAGAATGTGAGAATAAATGATCAAGAGAGAGTGTACACCAATTTGCTTTTTGCTCAACTAAAATGAATCCTAAAATTGACAACATGGAGATGATGAATAGTTGCTCCGCCGTAATTCCTTTTCGATTGCCTAGCTTTCAAGCTTAATTTCTCTTGAGCCTTAAATGCAAAACCGCTTTTGACTTGAGATTTACTCGAACCTGAAACCTATGGGTTGCGAATGCTTGCTCTAGAGTCTAGGTAATTGACGGATATGATATATGAAAGTCCGACTTCTTTGTTGATCTTAGTCCTAGTGATACTAGATTTACGGAGATTTATTTTGAAAATTTAAAAGTGCACATGATGAGTTCCCGTATGACAGAGTGTTGAAACTCCTACCACAGCCATATACATGCTCCATAGATTAGAAAACCTTTTTGATATATATAGGCTGCTTGCTTTGCATTGAGTTTGGTCAATCTTTGTCGACCCTTAGAAACTTGTCATGCTGATCATGTACACTCCATCTCATTCCATCTCGCTATATTCCACTCCACTCCACTCGACTCCATTCATTCATATGCTACTTCCACCCTGGAACTACGCATCCACCATTTATATCCATCATGCATCCACTATATCCACCAAAAATGTTCTACTCCTACCCTGGGATAGAGCAACCAAAAATATTCCCTACATCCATCCAGCCAACATCTTACAAAGCTCCATTACTCTTGTCTATCTCTCAAAAGTTATTGCAAAAGAGATTTGGGTTGTAGTAAAAAAAGAAAAAAAGAGAAGAAAATAAAGGAGAGTAAAAAAATAGACAAGTGTCCGCTGAAAACAATGGGTACTTAGATGCCCGCCTCTCCATGAAAAAAAAGAGAAAAAGTATGCAACCCAAGTTCTCACAAATATTCTTATATTTCCAAAGAGAGATGAATTCCTCAAGGAGCGAAAAGTAGAATTAGGTTTTTCCCCTCATACATCTCATTGCATCTTCACCTCATACACTGTTGGCATTTGTTAAGTGCTAAAAGAATATGAAGGATTCTGCAAAGCGCCGCAAACACCTACCATTGTAGCTTTTCCCTAGGATGAGTATTCTAGAGTATCGTATTCACGGGAAGCTTTGGCTAAAGAATTCTAACAAGTCACAATCATGTATCTATTAACTTAGCAAACCACTAGACTATAGTGAGGGGGTAATGGTTAAAGGATAAGTAATTGTCAAAGCATAAAATAATAAGCTACCTAAGATGTCAAAGACTAATCAAGAGGTCAAATGGAGAGATCAAGGTTCCTGAGTAATTCTCTATTACTTAGGTTCTATGATAGCAATTATACTAATGCACTTTGGAGCAACAGGTTCCTTTCCAACTCTCGAGAAAGACTGGGAAGAAAGTAGTTGGGAGAAGGCTGCCTAAAGCTCTACGAAACACCAATCCGAACGTGGTGGATTACACAGGCCTTACAGAGCTGTCACCCCTGGGGCTACCACAACTAACCGTGAGATTGGGCGCAATCTCAGGTAACCTATAGCCTAGACACCAAGTCTACACTATCGATTACAACTCTAGCTACCATGAATAACTAGAGCCCTCAATACGAGCGAAGATCCCATGCAATAATATAACGACTATACTTAACCACATATATGAAAGATATGGAAATGAATAGAGAAGATAAATATATGAATCATAAGTCTTGTAGAGAAGATATAAAGACATACCATACTCTGAAGACATCTCCAGAACCAAAGTGTAGTTCAACTCTCCTTTAGTCTTGATTAGATCTAAGTTAGATCTAATCTAGTTCTAATTACATGTCTAATCTATCTCTAATTACATGTCTAATCTACTTCTAATCTAATTCTAATTCACTAATCCCAGAGAGAGGTTATCCTTACATTGGGATACCTCTACAACTGAAAGACTAATGATTAGAATTAATTAAAAATAATAATAATAATTCCATAGGTCTAGGGGTCTATATATAGGGGTCTTCTTATGTCCCTTCAGCTTCAAATGAGCAATGTGGTACTAATCCTTTCGCCATATCTCATTATAATATAAATATGTCTTCATGGGCCAAATTCTGATTTAGGCCTAATTAATCCCGCAGGCCATATTCTAGAATCTTCTATTACTTGTAATATTAATATCTCCTTATTCCGAGCTCCAAATATAGCAAATAATATATCCGTTTTCGATCGTCTCGATGAGCTCTTTTTGCAATGGTGCTATCTTGGAATATGTTTGTAACATGTTTATGCTTCATATGTCTTGTAAACTCTAGGCTTTTTTTCTGTTTAGTCCCCTGAAAATATATAAGTCACCAAAGCTCGTGGAATTATGTTAGTAAAACCCCTAGTCTATGTTGATATTCATTTTACGCCCTTATTTCATGTTTAGTTGACTATTAATATTATGCTATAACAGATATCAACAAGTTCCCCCAAGCTTACCCTTTGCTAGTCCCTAGCAAAGCCAAACTTAGCAATGGATCGGGGAGTTGCTACAACGCTTTCACACCTCAAAAGTACACAAGCTTTCATACAAAATTTCTCTCTAGATAAGAATAAACTTTTCAAAATTTACCCATATTACCTCTTGCCTTTTGGGGCTTATATCTTTTTCTTTAATCTTGGGTAATTGAAAGAAAGAACAATCAAGTCGAACACTATATCTCAAACTCTTTTGATCAACCCGTCCTTCCGGAGTTTTTGCTTTGGGTTTCAAATAAAACTCAAAGTTCCTCAGTATGACTCTCTCTAATCTCTCATTGGTATTTGTGGATCCTCTCTAAGGCAATAAGATAGTGTTTGCCTTACTCTCATAATATGTAACATTTTTAGCTAAAGCAATAGCATACTATGCCTTCTTCTCTCTCACCCTATATATCTAAGGCTTAAATATGTGGAGCTTATAGGTAGGAGAGAAAAATAATTCTTACTAAGCATATATTGTAAATTCAAGCAATGGATCCAAAGATACAAGTCACACTGATCAAGTGGTGCATGTGTATGGTGGATAGAATATGTATATGGTATAGAATGTAGTAGAGTATGTAGTGGAGTGAATAGAGTAGATAGGAAATCTTACTTTTGCTCCTTTTTAGGAATCTTCTCTTTTTTTTATTTTTGAAACTTTATAGAGAACCCGGGTTATATATTTCTTCTTTTTTCTTTCTTTATTTTTTCTTAGAGAGGTGGGCGCCGCCCCCTAGACTTTTGTCTGTTATTTCCTCCCTTATAAAGATGTGGGTTCTATCAACCCTCGGACACTTGTCCATTTTTCATCTTTATTTTTAGAGATGTGGGCTCTACTCGCCCTCGAACACTTGTTCATTTTTCATCTCTTTTAGGGAGGTAGGCTCTACTACGCCGCAGGACTTTTGTCCATTTTTCATCTCCCTTTCTTTCTTTTTTTTTTTTTTTAGAATACAACCCAGATCTCTTTTTTGCAATAACTTTTGAGAGGTATAATTGATGGAGCTTTTGTAAGATATTGGCTAGCAATGAATGAGTGGATGGGTATATATATAGTAAGTGTATATGGAGTGGATATAGAGTGGAATAAAGTGGAATGAAATGAGTAGAGTGTACATGATCAACATGACAAGTTTCTAAGGGTCGACAAAGATTGAACAAACTCAATGCAAAGCAAGCAGACTTATATATATTTTTTCAAAAGGTTTTCCTAATCTAATTAGCATGTATATATGGCAGTGGTAGGAGGTTCACACTCTTGTCACATAGGAACTTATCATGTGCATTTTCAATTTTCGAAATTTAAATCTCCGTAAATCTAGTGTCACTAGGAGTAAGATCAAATAGCAGCTCGACTATCATATATCATATCCGTCAATTACCTAGACTTTAGAGCAAGCATTTGCAACCCATAGGTTTCAGGTTTCAAAGTAAAAATTAATTTGCAAATGGAGCTCGAGAGAAATTAAGCTTGAAAGCTAGGTACTAGAAAAGTATAACAACGGAGCAACTATTCATCATCTCCATGTTGGCGGATTTTAGGGCTCCTTTTAGTTGAGCAAAGTAAACTTTAGTGTGCACTCCCTCTTGACTCTTTTTTTATTTCCACTCTAACAAAAAGACTTTTTAGACTCTATTAAAACTAGACTCTTAACAAACTATCTAGCAAACAAAATATTTAACTAATAATAATAAATAATATAATATAGATAAATAGATACTTATTCGATAACTCGGGGTTGCACTCCCCAAGCCGGATGTTGACATAGTCTTCAATGTCCTTGATGGTTGGAAGTAGAGGTAGATAGTGATGGTGGGGGTGATTGATCTTCTTTTAACGCTGAACACCATGTGTGTTATATCTCTCTTCCTTGGGATCCTGCGAACTCAAATAGACAACAAAACTAGTGGAACTTGATTAAGCGTTAGGGGTTAGCCACATTGCTTTTGTCATGTTCGAAAATCTTTCAAGAAAGATTAAATATTTTTGGGATTTTCTATGCAAATAAAGAATGATGATGCATGCATATTTATTTTATTTTTATGCCACCACAAGAAATATCCTTGTGGGTTGTTATACACCACAAAAATTACTCACATGGGACTTAGAGTTTTTCATGTCTATGCAACAAACAAATATTTATTTTTCTTTTCAAATGCAAGGCTTGTGCTATAATGTAAATATGCTAAAGGAAAAAATGATTATGTAATGCAAGGAGATAAATATGGATAACTACCGATCTTACCTTTTTCGGGCGAGGGTTCAGTGATTAAAGTCCTCCTAACGAGACTCCTTACCTTGTTGTATCCTTGAGCGAATCACCCTCTTGACGGTTGTGCTCCATGATGGTGAAGGACAACGTCACCCATGTTCTTTGCCTTATGAGTTAAAATGAAGCATTGATGTAGGCAACGTCTTGTTTAGTGTGCATGCTTGCAAGATATTCACTTGTTGAATTTTGGAGAGACTGATAGGCTACTCCGCCTTTTTGCTCAAAGTGTGTCCAGCTTGCAAAGTCATGGTAGAGATCAAGTGCATGGGCTCTGTTGGTGGGAAAACACCAACGTAACCAAAACTTCATTCATTCTTCTCTAACCATAGGCACATCAAACAAGATAGAGTTGATTCATTATATACTTTTCTTAAACCTAACTTGGGTGACAAGATCGAAGATTGAGCATGATTGTTTGTGATTAAAACATTCAACAGATCAAATCATACTCGTTGATTCTTGGAAGAGTTTATTTCTAATCTAAACACCAAAAGCATGATTATGATTATGTTCTTTCAAAACAAGGTAAGCAATATTCGCTTATAAGATGAGGACTAAGAGATCAAGAAAGTGGTGGTAGAAACAACTAAAAGAAACAAAACATGTTAAGCTAAAGAAGTTAGATCAGGCAAAGGTGTTGCTCTAACAAGTTTGATTCTTTATTTATGAACAAGCCATACTTTAGGAAAAGCTTTAGTAATGATAACTTACCTCGGATGTTACCTTATTATTGAAGTGTGACAACAGAACACCTTGTGGTGGTCCTTTTCTTCTCGCCAAGCTTTCCTTCTTTGGCCTCTTGTGTATCTTGCTCCTCTTGTCTCTTTATTGTATCGTCCTTTCCTTCTTGTCTTTAAATTATGCTCAAACCTTTTTTGCTCCTCTCATGATTTTATTCCTGCAGTATTAGTTAACAAAGACATACCCGAAGGAATACAAATAATTGTAAACAAGGGTAGAACTATCATGAAGCTCAAGGTGTCTTTTATGCCGGATAAAGTTTTGATTGAATATGAAACAAGTGCTCACTATTATTTTTTTTTTTTCTCTAGTGGGAGATTTTATTATACCTTAAATTTGATTTTGATGTATGACATTTATTAACCATTCAAACTTTAGAGAGATAAAGTAATTGTGAGTTAAGGGATTGCAAACCAGCATGTGTCGAGTGATGGGAGCTTGAGTAGAGGAAGAGTAATGTCGGATGATCTTTAGAGGAGTCGACCTTCCTCCCCATGCTCAAGCCTTCCCTCGTCACTCAATACTTTAAGTGTGCATGCTTTGGAACGTCCCCTAACCATGTGTTGTAATCACCATGTCCTTAGATGTTGTTCATCCTTGGTTTCTGTCTTTGATGCTCTTATGGCCTATAGCTTTGTCCATCCACTTCTTTAGAGTGATGACTTTTTGTGATCGTGTTGTATGACACTCTTCTTCATCGAATAGACATAGCATAGACTCTTTTTCTGCAAAATATTAGTGGACACATACCCGAGGGAATATACAACATGGTTGAAACAGGGGTTATTGTCCAAAAGTTCATAAGATTTCATCTATGCTAGCAAAAAGATGGTTCTTTGATTACTCTTAGCACAGATTTTATTTATCATGTCTTATAACACATTTTGTTTATGGCTGCACTCTAGCATGTGGATCAAGGCAAAGATAACTTGTAGCAAAAGAGAGCATGAATGATTCGATACTTACAATTCTTCCATCAATGATGAATAAGCCGTGTCTTTTTGCACAAGGTTGGAGTTCATCATATGCCTTGCTTCATCTCTAATCTGAGTTCATCTCTTGACTTACCCGAATTAGATTTGAGAGTCTTTTGCGAGAGGTTAGTCCAACAAAATATACCAAAGCATCTACTACAACATACTGTTGGTTCAAAAATCAACCTAGACACCACGCCTAATTTGATTTAGGAAGGCATTTTAACCTAAGCACCACGCTTAATTTAAAAGCCAATGGAAGTAAAATCACCACTTCCTAAACTAAGCACCATGCTTCATTTAAGAGATGTATGAAGATATTCCAAACCTTAGCATATTATAGCAAACAAAGGTAACATGAAAGCATCACTATAGAGATGTAAACAAAGATGAAAGAGTATGATCATGGTGAGGAATTTTTTTTCTTTAGATGCAAACATGAATGGAGTCAATGAACTAAACATGCAATGGATCTACTATGAGAAAAACAGAATCTAAGCGAGTGAACGCATGAATTAATAAAGTAAACATGCAATGCAATGCAAGAAATTAAATGGATAACTGCTCAATCAATTTATAATCCATGAGCAAGACTTTCTCACCTTTAATCATACTTACCACGTTGTGCGAAACTCTATGTACGCCACTTGAGATATGTGTATTGAATTCTTGTGACGGCGACTTCTTCAATCTATACATGGTTTAGAAAAATATATATATTTAAATACATACCTTGAGATAGCAGGGTTCCAATGGTGATGAATCTTGATTGATATGGCACCCCTCGGGTTCTTCAATCTGCCTTCTTTTCTCGTGGAATCTTGTCGGAAGATCGCAATCGACATCTTTTGTCCCGTCTATTCCACAATTCAACGTAACAAGGATAATCCTACTAAAGCTAGTGATACACTAAATTAGCGTGACATCATGATCATCATTAGAATCTTTAGGCCAATTGCTTCCCAACGGCGGCCAAAAAGCTTGTTGGCATTTGTTAAGTGCTAAAAGAATATGAAGGATTCTCGCAGCGCGCACGTAACACCTACCATTATAGCTTTTCCCTAGGATGAGTATTCTAGAGTATCGTATCCACAGGGAAGCTTTGGCTAAAGAATTCTAACAAGTCACAATCATGTATCTATTAACTTAGCAAACCACTAGACTATAGTGAGGGGGTAATGGTTAAAGGATAAGTAATTGTCAAAGCATAAAATAATAAGCTACCTAAGATGTCAAAGACTAATCAAGAGGTCAAATGGAGAGATCAAGGTTCCTGAGTAATTCTCTATTACTTAGGTTCTATGATAGCAATTATACTAATGCACTTTGGAGCAACAGTTCCTTTCCAACTCTCGAGAAAGACTGGGAAGAAAGTAGTTGGGAGAAGGCTGCCTAAAGCTCTACGAAAACACCAATCCGAACGTGGTGGATTACACAGCCTTACAGAGTCAAGTCACCCCCGGGCTACCACAACTAACCGTGAGATTGGGCGCAATCTCAGGTAACCTATAGCCTAGACACCAAGTCTACACTATCGACATACAACTCTAGCTACCATGAATAACTAGAGCCCCTCAATACGAGCGAAGATCCCATGCAATAATATAACGACTATACTTAACCACATATATGAAAGATATGGAAATGAATAGAGAAGATAAATATATGAATCATAAGTCTTGTAGAGAAGATATAAAGACATACCATACTCAAGACATCTCCGTAACCAAAGTGTAGTTCAACTCTCCTTAGTCTTGATTAGATCTAAGTTAGATCTAATCTAGTTCTAATTACATGTCTAATCTATCTCTAATTACATGTCTAATCTACTTCTAATCTAATTCTAATTCACTAATCCCAGAGAGAGGTTATCCTTACATTGGGATACCTCTACAACTGAAAGACTAATGATTAGAATTAATTAAAAATAATAATAATAATTCCATAGGTCTAGGGGTCTATATATAGGGGTCTTCTTATGTCCCTTCAGCTTCAGCGAGCAATGTGGTACTAATCCTTTTGCCATATCTCATTATAATATAAATATGTCTTCATGGGCCAAATTCTGATTTAGGCCCAATTAATCCCGCAGCCATATTCTAGAATCTTCTATTACTTGTAATATTAATATCTCCTTATTCTCGAGCTCCAAATATAGCAAATAATATATCCGTTTCGATCGTCTCGACGAGCTCTTTTGCAATGGTGCTATCTTGGAATATGTTTGTAACATGTTTATGCTTCATATGTCTTGTAAACTCTAGGCTTTTTCCTGTTTAGTCCCCTGAAAATATATAAGTCACCAAAGCTCGTGGAATTATGTTAGTAAAACCCCTAGTCTATGTTGATATTCATTTTACGCCCTTATTTCATGTTTAGTTGACTATTAATATTATGCTATAACAGATATCAACATACACCTACCATCATATCCATTCCACTTCATTATACACATGCATCACTTGATCAGTATTACTTGTGACTTTGGATCCATTGCTTGAACTTACAATATATGCTTAGTAAGTAGATTTAGTTTCTCCCACCTATGAGCTCCAGATATAAGCCTTAGATATAGGGTGAGAGAGAAGAAGGCATAGTGTCCTACTGCCTTAGCCAAAAATACCACATATTATGAGAGAAAGGCAAAAAAACCTTGTTGCCTTAGAGAGGATCCACAAATACCACAAATAAGAGACCTGAGAGGGTCGTACAAAGGAACTTTGAGTTTTATTTTAAAAAACTTGCAAAACTTCAAAGATGATAGTTGAACAAAGAGTTTGAGATATGGTGCTTGACTTGATTGTTCTATCTTTCAATTGCCCAAGATTCAAGAAAAGGCTATAAGCCCCAAGGTAAAAGGTAAAATGGGTAAGTTGAGGGTTGAAGAAGTTTATTCTTATCTGGAGAGAAATTTTGTTTGAAAGCATGTGTACTTTTGAGGTGTGAAAGTGTTGCAGCAACTCCTGATCCAAGTATAATTTAAAAGTAAGTCCTGCTAGGGACTAGCAAGAGGTAAGCTTGGGGGAGCATGTTGATATATCTTATACCATAAAATCACTAGCCAACTAAACATGAAATAAGGGTTTAAAATGAATATCAACATAGTATAGGGGTCTAACTGATAGAATTCCACCAGTTTTGGTATTTTATATCTTTGCAGGGACTAAACAGATAAAAGTAGGTAAAAGCCCAGAGTTTGCATCCCATACGATGAGGAGACTTGACCGTGAAGCAACTCAACCCAAAACCCGAACTAAAACATTCTAGAAGACACCAGAAGGCCACACCAGGAAGCCTGGGCCCACCCGGCATAGGGTCTGGCGGCCGCCAGGGCCATTCATGGCGGCCGCCAGGTGGGTCCCACCTGTCAGCCTCACCTTTTTAGATCGGTTTCCAACCGCCATTGAGGTTCAATGCGCCATTGCTCAAGGTCGGTTTGATCCAAGGGCTCCCGTGCATCGCCCGAGGCTATATAAGGAGACCTCCTGACCCCTGGGTGAAACCCTAATTCATACCTATTCATTCTACTTCAAGTCCCATCATCATGACCCCAAGTCGAGATCCCAAGCCCTAGTTCCACCATATTAGAGCATTAGCTATCTAGGCTAGATAAGAGGAAGTCAAGCTTGCCTTGGATTCCTGATCGTCAAGAAGTAGCGGGAGCCGAGCTTCTCGTGGCTTCTCTCTTGTATCCAATTTGTAAGTATTTGGTTGGAATACATTTGCTATGACATTGCTCTATTTAATGATTATATTCTTAGTTATATGTTTCTATGCTTATTTTGATTATATACTTAGTATAGCTAGATTACATTTATATTCAAGCATGGAGTTGTATAGCGCTCACTTAATGATATCTTGGGTGAGTGGTCAACAATGTGTAAACGTGGTGTTTATACAACGTTTGCCTGCGACTGCACCCTACATTCCGGGTTGTGTGGTAGATCGTGGATGTGACATTGCCATTGAGTCCTCTGTAGTCCACCCTCCGAATGTAGGCCTAGTTGAACCTTATTACTATGGTAGACTTGCTTTGTTCTTGATCTTCCTTAGTAATGTTCACCATGCGTAGATATATTGTCTTCTTGCCATGATTACTAGGTGTATTGAACTAATCTAAGTATGCATTGACATATGATTATGAGTAACATAGGAATATTCTGACTATTTTACCTATACCATGTTATTATTGCCTTTATGACACATTCTAGTGGCACACCATGATCTTAGACTTGGGTAGTTATCATTATCATTTATCATTTATCTTTATTATGTGACTCGTCCTGTTCTGAGTAATGTTAGATGCATATGGTTTACTCTACATTATTACACTGCAAGGTGATTCAATCTCTATAAACCATAAGCCTACCCCTTCCCTGTGGTGAAATATAAATACGATAACCTGGATAGACTCCCGTGAAGTGCTACAATTGGTATTTCTATCTGTGCGCTTGCAGATATCATTCTCATATTATTATATAGATTTCAAGTGGCATATCAAGAATACCATACACGCATTTCTTAGAGCATTGCTGCTAGGGTGACAGACTAGTACGTAGGTGATGCCTAGAGATGTGTGGTACACCTCTTGTGCATATCCCGGTGAGATTAACTCCACTATGGATAGTGTTGCGAGCATACACACCATGACTAATTCCGCCTAACTCCCTTTTAACCCCAACTAACTTTTTTTGGAATGTGAGATTAACTCCACATCCAGCCGACTTGTTTAGATAGATACCATTATACATTTCTCGCGCCGCCCCGAGGTTGGATCTTAGATCTATCCTTTTGTGATTGCGTTAAGAAATGTCAACAGAGCCTTAAAGGGTGCTCGCCACGTAAATCAATTTTCCATGACGGAAACATTAGGATGTCCGCCACGGTTAATAAAAATTAACCGTGGGCGGGCGTTTTATGTTGCCCGCCACGGTTAATGGATTTGCCGTGGCGAGCAGCCGGTGGCCGTCCGGATCGAATAACCATGGCAGTAAAGCTTGTGCCCACCACCGATGTATTAGGGGGGTTGTCATGTAAAATAAATTTTGTACTAGTGTTAGGACATGTCCTTTTATTCCTAGTGGTTTCATGTGCAATATTTTTAAGGGATGAATATTTTTTCCAAGCATGATATGAATTTGGTTGACAATATATATAAACTCTTATTTCATTAATTTATGTGATATCATGAAAATTTATATTGTAACTTCCAACTTTTTATCTTGTTGTTATAGTATTTTATAGACATGTCAATATTTAATTCTAATGCTTATTGTGTCCTTCGTCAAAAAATTTCATTTTTTGTTTTATTAAAAGAATATTCTTGCTCCTAGTCTACCCTATTAGTACAATGGCATAAATAGTTGCTTCAAAATGTACCATGGCACTCAAAATATATTAGGATAAATAGTTGCTTCAAAATGTACCATGGCACTCAAAATATATTTTATTCATAGTGTGTATTTCAAATTTAGGTACAAAATATATTTGTATATATAACTTCAAAACTGTCTTTCATAATACCATGTATGGTTAATTTCAGTGCAAACATAGGGATCAAAGCATTATCTTCCATAATTTATAAAAAAATATTATAGGATTAGTTTAATTATCTTTTATAATTGTGGATGTTTGAGATTTTCCATATAGGTTTTATTGATTAATCCCTGGATCATTGTCCCCTAACTTGTTAGCATCATTAGCATGTGAACTCGCACTACAAGAAATTTGACCTTCTAGGACGAACGTGATTTGTCATGTATAGTCCAAATTATGTCACAAAAAAGAAAATGTGACGAAAAAGCCGCGTCTTCATGCGTTTCGTCATATAACGACCGCCACATAATGTCGGTGTTGAACTAGTGAGTTCAGCAGGGTGTGTAACCTCCACTCGGGCGGTGCTCCAAGGGAGGGAGTGAAATGGCTAAGTCTAGAAATGTTGAAAGTAGTGAGAAGACGAAGAGTGGCTTTGTATTAATGATCTCATGAACCACCCTTACATGAGAGTCAATGCTCTCTATTTATAGCCTTCAGTTACAACTTTACAATTCTGCCCTCGGCATATCCTGGGAATATTCCCTACAATCTGCTCCGCTAGCAGGGGCATCGTGGTCATCCTCCTTGGAGCTCCGCTTGCATCGCGTGGCCTCTCGGGCAAATGCCCGAGGCGATGCTGTCCAGGATTTCCGCCTGCCAAAGCCGGAGGTCCCGGAGCTCCCCTTGCCATGCTTCAGCGGGTGCAGAGGCAGAAGCCCGCAAGTAACCTTGCGGTTCTGTCCCAGGACCTCTGCCCATTAAGCGGGCCCTGATGGAGCCTTCCTCCTTTGGGACCTTGCGCGCGCCGTTTCTCCGTCCGTGAGGCTCCAAGTCGCAGGTATCCCCAAGTCTCCGTCTTGAAACCTCCGCCTGCTCCACGGGTCCCGCCAAGGCAACCTGCAAGACATCTCCGGATCTGGGTCGTCTTGTCAGTTTTTTACCATTTCAAGGTTAGACCTCTACCTACTACAGGGACCATGTCCCAACAGTCCAGCGTGACAAAACTACGTTTCGCGCCACAAAACATCGCAACATTGTGTGATGACACCTTCTCCCTGTGTCGTACAATACTTGATTTTATGACAGCTGGTCAACGCGTCAAGTAATACATGATATGTCACACATAGTCTTGGAAGGTTCTATTTTAGGTACTTTTTGAGACACCCTCTGGGTCGTCATACGTTACCTCGTCACTAACGACACTAGCATTTATGGTCGAGGCCAATATAATGGGCCAACCCAATTGAAACAATAATAATAAACCACATAACCAATTATATTATCATAATAACCATACAAAAGTGCATATTCCAGAATGCATGCTTCATACTGAAGTACAAGAAAACATGAAAAGTAAATGATCCAGCCAACCAAACAAATTCTAGCATCTAGCGCCAAGTTCCAGCCAATAGCCAACACCAAGTTCCTGCACCAAACAAGTTCCAGCCTGCCAGCAACCAGTGCCAGGTTCCACCAACAGCCTATCGAACAGAAAAACAAAACAATGAAGTCACTATAGTGATCCAGGAAAAATGTACTATGCAAATGCTAACTAAAAGAATCACGCTTTTCATGTTTTTTATAAACTCTGTGACTAGCTTAGTGTGACCAAAATGTTTTTTATCCATGTAAGATTTGCAAGGTTGCTCCAACCATAAGTAGAGAGTTAGCCGACCAAAGAGATGATGAAAAACAGCAACCTTGTAAAACTCCTCATGCAAATAAATTAGCTCAAGTAGTTATCATTAGCATGTAATTCTTTCTACTACAGCATGATGGTAACAACACAAGAAGTGGCAACTAGTTGATGCAAATCAAAGGTAAATCAACTAGTGCTTACACAACAAAATGATTTAGTCACTACAACAACTCAGTAAATGAGAGGTGGCTTGCTGCGTCCGCATGACATTTGCTTGTTCCTGTCAAATGTGAGCCACCACCAAAAGAAGCATCAACGCATGCCATCAATGTCATGACTGCATCAAGAAAATGATATTTGACTAAATAAACACGTTGCATGCTTAGCTGCTGCTCTCAATGTTATTGCATAGAGCAAACCTTCAAAAGCAGTATAATGAACTGCTTGGCTACTGCACTTGTCGTTGGACACTTGACATGATGCTTCTGCAGAAAACCTTTAGAAACTGCAGTTCCTTCTGCAGTGGTTCAAGTTCAAGAAAAAAAATAAATAAAGTAAATAAGAAACTATACATGATGGCCAATAAGGATTATATCCAAAACTTATTTGTTCCAAATAATCCAAGGGTATTAGTATTAAAATGAAAATTACATGTAATGGTAAAAATCACATCGTGACTTATTTGTTCGCCAGAATCAAGTAAGGTTGTGTCCCATACTCTTGTTGTCGGTGTTTCGAGAACCGGGGGGGTCCTAAGTGACCGACTAGTGAATGATGCTGCATGCTCCCAACTCCGGATGGTGTGCAAGAAGGACACAAGAAGAGACGCAGGGGTTTATCCTGGTTCAGGCATGGGTGCCCTACGTCCAGCAGTTCGAGTGGTCTTGTGTTATCCTGCACGGGATGTGCTCGTAGTAGGGGGGTTACAAGCAGTAGAGAGAGAGGAACCGAAACTCCAAGTCTCGTGAGAGTGAGAGGAAGAAGAAAAAGAGAGGGGGCGAATGCGTGCTGGTATGCCTCCGCCCGTGTTTGCCTGGCCTTGCCAGGGCACCGGGTGCTCCCTTTATAATCGAAGGGAGGGGCCCGGCTTACAATCGTGATGATTTCCTATCCTGGTGATGCATCACGGATATGTACGCCTACAGCCGGCCTGGATTCGTTTGTCAGGGACGATCATAATGGCTTTCTTGTCCTGTAGTGACGCACCGAGGCCGTGCACCTACAGCCGGCCTGGATTCGTTTGTCAGGGACGATCATAATGGCTTTCTTGTCCTGTAGTGACGCACCGAGGCCGTGCATCTCGATCTGAGGCCTGCACAGTGCTTCTGGTGGGCTCCTGGTCGTCCTTTGAGGTTCGCCCTGAGGCCCATGGCGTGGGGCCTGACGGGACGTGTCACAACCGCCCTGCCATGTCAGGCAGGCGAGGTAATGATGGCGAGATGGCAGAGTGCAGCTCTGCCTGGGTTGCGCGGTGGTCGCGAAGCGTGCCAAGAGGGCAGTGCTAGTCTGACTTGTGCAGTAGCGAGATTTATGGGCTGCCAGGATGCGTTGAATTCTGCCAAACCCGAAGCGCACGCCACTGCCCTCCCCTCGAAGTCATGTGCGCCGCCCGAGACCCTGGGACTTATCCTTCCAGGCAAAGGATGGAGTCAGGGGCTCGGGCTCCGGCGCATGGCTCCGAGGGTGCTTGGTGTGCTGGGCTCGAGCGAGCTGGAGTGTGAGCCGAGGCTCTCACCTGGCGGCACCGTGGTCACGTCATTGGGGCACGTGCTGGGCCCAAGGATCACACCTCCACCGTGAACCCTCCTCCCAGGTGGTTAGCGTCTTTTGGGCCGCAATCACCCTTCATTTGGGGGCCCATTTTTTGGAACCCTAACAGCCGAGCGCGTGGGGGAGTGGGACACTCCACCGCGCGCTGAGACTACCGTTGCTGGTGAAGCCCCCGAGACTTTGAAGGCGCGTGGGTCCTCTTAACGGTCCCCAAGTCTCGGGCGGTAGCCGAGATGGCGGTTTGAGTTCTGAGGCCGCGTTACTGTGGGGCAGTTTGACCGGACGGGAACCAGGTGGCGAGACGCTGAAGCGCCCAAGGCTTTGAAGGTGCACGGGCCCTCTTTGCGGTGATGCTCTGAGTCCCCAGGTTGAGTTACTGCGGGGCAGTTTGACCGGACGGGAATCGGGCGGCGAGACGTTGAAGCGCCCGAGGCTTTGAAGGCGCGCTGGCCTTCTTTTTTGCGGTGATGCTCGAGTCTCGAGGCTGAGTTATCGCCGGGCGCTTTGACCGGGCGAAAGGCGAGTGGCGAGGCGCGTGGGTAGACGCACTAGTGCAGCTTTCGGGAGGCGAGACGATTGCCGAGAACCATCGACTTTGCCTTATAAAAGCTCCCCGAGCCACTGCACCTTCATGCCATTCCATTCCCCGCCTTCTCCTACCCTATACTCTTCCCTTCTCTAGCCTTATTTCTCAGAGATAGAGAGCACCTCATCATCAAGCTCGGTAGGTTCCCACGATCGCCCGTCGCGATCGCGGCGACGGCGCTATCAAGCCTCCGCCGCACCCGTGCTCGCCCGGGCGGCCCGTCGGGTGCCGCGGTGGCTCCAACTCGCCGGCAGCCGCCGTTGATGCTCCCCGCGCCCGATTCGCCTGGGGCCAAGTCGCCCCGCCCGGAGTTCCCGGGCCAGGCCTATTCAGCGGTCCATTTCCGCCTACACGACACTATGTGAAAACCCACATATTCGCCCGCCGCGCCTAGAGACGCTTGTAATAGTAATGCGTGTGGTGCGATACCATCGACGTCCCCGAGCATGCGTCACTAATAAGTGACGACCGGTCCGGCATGATCAATACGTGTCTGCGGATAAGAGCTAATTATAGACATGTGTTCCTTGAGCGCGCTCGCTTTTTGTTCGCTGCGTACGCCGTCTTTGTGGGATGCGCCTGGTCGAATACAGATGCATGTCTAGGACAGATGCCCTTTAGAAAACCGTCGTCTGTAAACTTTAGCTCGTTTCAGACGCATGGTTTATCACAGGTGCTCTTTATCTCCCACTCGTCTGTCAATATTAGGCATATTTCAGACGCTTGTTTGTTTACAAACCCTTTTTCGGCACCGCCCGTCTATGTGGTGAAGTGTATTACGTGACCGCATTAGTTCACAGACGTGGGTAGCCGAGAGACGCCTCGTGCTCTTTGAAATATACAGACACTTGGCAGGTAAAAGCGACTGTAAGTGTCACAAGCATTACAGACCCGTGAGTTGTTAGAGACGACTTATCGCCACGTGTCCGCATACGTCGAACCGCTATGCACGCTGCGGGTATTGTACGACGCGTGCGTGGGTCGAGACGCCCGTGCTATTTGAAAGTATTGCGCACGCGTGCCCGCAAAATGACGCGGGCGGGTACACGTGTCAGATACCGCCACATGAATTAAGGCCGCTACGAAGTTGTTAGAGATGATTTGTCGTCACATGTGTCCGTACATGTCGTAATTGTTACGCACGCTGCGGGTGTGTTATAAACGCTCGTGGTCGACGCCCTGTTATTTGAAAGTATTGCGACGCTGCGTGCACGTAAAACGACGCGTGGCGGTACACGCGTCTCTGAATTATCACATGCATTACAGCGCGATGTAGTTAGAGACGATTTATAGTAACAGTGTGTCTGTACATATCGAACCGGCATGCACTAGCGGTACACGTGCCGTGATATTCGCACGTATTACGCCGTGTTAATTTAGAGACGATTGTTTGACATACGCCGGGTAATGTCGTAATCGTCACAAACGCTGTTCGCCGGGAACATATGCCCGCCTCTAAGATTTAGGAAATGATCCCGGCGCTTGTATGGTTACGCACGCTGGTAGTGGTATGTGTTTGTAACCGTAGTGTCTCACAATGCATACCCGTGCGCCCGTGGAGCATAAAACCAATACAGCGCCGCGATTCGTGTACGTATTAATCGGTTAGAGTTTCCGGTCGTGTGGGTAACTCAAAGAAAAAATACAGGCACTTCTTCTGCTAGCGACAATTGTTTAGTACGCTGCGTCGGTATCTTATACGTGCATTCTAGTTACTACGGACATATATAAGCATTGCCACACACTTGAACACCGTCTCTCTCTGGTAGGCACACCACCGCAGGGGGGCGAGCGGAGGAGCGTGACGCACAGGCCGGCGGCTGTGTTGGTTTGTGCTCCGTGCAGTCCTGCTCCGCCATATCGAGCTGTAGGTACTCGCCGTCGTGCTTAGAGATCTTCTCCTTTGTCACCGGTTCCTCTCCGGCATTAATTATCTCTCCTCCTAGTTTCAGGCGAGCGTCGCAAGAAGGACGTCTGGCGTGCTCCGCCGCCATCTTTGTGTTGAGGCGTGCTCCACCAGCTCTGCAGGGGATTTCACCGTTGGACACCATGCTCCGCCAGCGCCTTTTGGGGGGGTCGCCCGGTGGTCGCCGTTCTCGAATCGTAGGTGAGCAAACCACCTACGTACGCTTCTAAGATACAATAGTGCTTTTTTTTTTGAAAAGGGAATATATTAAGATCCCGGGCTTCGCATCAATTAATGCATATGGCTGAGATAGAATATCGCATCTAGTTGTTGGCAACAATATCTTGACTTAAATTGGTCGAGGATTTCTTCCATTTCCACCCCGCTTATTTTTGTAGATGATGGGGATCGAAACCACTGGATGTACTAGGTGAACCGCTGCAGTAATGAGTACTTACATGGGTTGCAATCTTTCCTAGCTGCTGCGGAGGCCGAGTGCGCGAGACCCAGACGCCGGGTTTGTGTTGCCCATGTGTGGATTGTGAGAACCGTAAGTTTATACTGAGCTCAGATTCAGTCCATGCCCACCTAATCTTTTGCGGTTTCATGGTCGGGTACACATGTTGGAACATGCATGGAGAAGAAGGTGTCAACGACCGAGACCAAAATGATGCCAGTGGTGACGAAGCGACATTTGGGGATGAGGAAATTATTAATGATGATGAAGTAGTAGAGCTTGCTGCGAGCCCCGCCCCTAGTGTTGAGAATCTGGAGAAGTTGCTGCGTGATGGCATGGGCTATGATGAATACATCGGTCAAGAGTTCAAGAAGCTAGAACAGCTCTTGAAAGATACAAGGACACCACTCTATCCGACTAGCCGTGAGAGTGTTACCAAGCTGTCTGGTACACTAACGCTTCTCCAACTGAAGGCAGAGAATCATTGGACTAACAAGAGCTTCAGACAATTGCTAGGGGTGCTCTGGAAGATGCTTCCCCCATAGAATGTGTTGCCAAAGACTACATATGAGGCCAAAAGGCTATCAAGGCAACTTGCAGCAGTGACCAAAGATCTTAAAGCCGCAAAAGCAGAACTCGAGAGGCAACTTGCAGCAGTGACCAAAGATCTTAAAGCCAAGAAAGCTCAACTGGAGAGGCAATCTGCAGCAGCGGGACCAAACATCTTCGTGAACAAGAATCATGTTTGGTCGATGCTGTGACCTTATTGGACACCGCATCGGAAAGAAGAAATTTGGTGCAATAAGGCCGAAAACTATCAAGGCAACTTGCAAAGTGACCAAAGATCTTAAAGCCAAGAAAGCGTAACTAGAGAGGCAATTTGCAGCAGTGACCAAAGATCTTAAAGCCAAGAAAGGTCAACTCGAGAGGCAACTTGCAAAGAAAAGGACCGAAGATCTTCGTGAACAAGAATCATGTTTGGCGATGTCAGACCTTATTGGACACCGTGACGGAAAGAAATTCGCTCCACGGCCAAGGAGGGTAATGCTATCAAGGCCGAGCTAAAAAAGGTTTCAAACTCGCCTTCATCGATAAGCGGATTTGGCCGAGGTTGATGCCATCAGACCAAATTAAAGCTCATTCCCTCCGTGAAACAATTCTTGAACTTGTAATCTTTCTTTGGTTATGGTAATCGCTTTTATTTATGCCGGGTTGTAAACATACTTCATCCGTGTTCAAATCGGTAGCCTTTAACCGTCATCTTGCGCGGTAAATGTGAGAACTGCTATGCACGTGCATGAGTTTACAAAATTTGAAGAACAAGGAACAAGAAAAACAAAAGATTGAAAAATTAAGAAGATGGACACACGCCGATTAACATAAGATCAAGCTTCATTCGAAGATAATATATAAATATCTTACAAAAGTTCCCTTGAGACAGAGCACCACAAACTCCTTCATGTACCTCATGCATCAACTTTTGTGCTTCATCTTGACTCTAGCATTTAAGCAAAATTCCATCGACAGTCTTAGATTGTTTCCCTACTACCGGTATCTTATACGTGCGTTCTGGTTAAGGGTCTTGCGTGTGCGGACATATATAAGCATTGCTACACACTTGACCGTGCTAGGACAATCGGGAAAAATATTACGGGCCTGTAGGTAACAAAAAATACGTGACGCTTCTTCCGCTAACGATGTTCTATAATAATAATAATAATAATATAATTAGTTGTCCATACACCACCAAAGACCACCACATGGAGTTCCTGCCACGTGAGCTCATCACAGCCCTGAAGTTCCTTGCATGCATACATATATATATATATTACATCATCAAAGCCCACTAGGGCTAGGAAAAGTTAGAACTAAAAGAAATCCTTGCTCCTCCACATCATTATCGCATCATGAGCTTCTCCAAGTCATTTCTACATGTCCTTCTAAATTATTAGGCGACGGCTCCCTCTCCAACAAAAAGTGGCATACGGTTGCATAGTCTATATCTCTGGTGCTCTGTCTCAAGGGGACTTTTGAACTCAGGCACCTTCAGCAGCACCAACGCCATTATGTAGGGCTGGAATTCAAGATCGCAGTCCTCATGCCGCCTGTTAGCAATGATCTCTTCAATCATCCAGTCTAAAAAGTTATCTTTCTGACCAGTCATGATTGCTTTAATCAACTCTAGGACAGGCCACGATTGTTCAGTATCATTGCGGTCATTATCAGGCATAATTGTGCGCTTTAAGAAGCTTCCATAAACTTAGGTATCCTCCTCAAACCCCTTTTGCGACCATTCTCATCCGGGGGGGTAATGAAGAATCTGTTCCTCATCATCCGTAAGCTCACCAAGACTAGAGGGCGAGACTCTCATGCCTTCCTTCATTTCAATGTAATCCAATCTACAAGCCTCTCAGAAATTCAGCATAGGTAGCCTCCGGTTTTTGCGGTGCTTGTCATCCGTGATCAACATCTCGTCCCTCCGTCGAACCTCGTGGTGTGGAATAGAATTGTCGAATGACCCTTTCATTCCAGCCTTGCTTCATGCCCATCATAGAGCTCAATCCGGACGCGGCGGGCATTGAGAACACTAGCCGCCTGGGGGCAGTTCTTCACGTGTGACCAAGACACCCACCTATGCTTGTTGTACATTTGTTTGTTGTCCAAACCTCCTCGATACATCCGAATCGATTGATTGTGTGTAAATACACTCGAAGGAGAATCTTTTGGGCTTGTCGTGACCGACTCTCATCGCATAACTTTCCATCCCATTCCTCGGGGCCTTCACCAAGGATCGATGAGGAAACATAGCATAGTGCGCCTCGTCATACGCTTTTATCACTAAGAAAAATAGAAACAAAGTGACACAATATGTATTAGCCCACTTCATTTCGATCATACTAAAATTCTCCGTATATTTGAGACATATAAATATGCATAATCGAAATTCATAAATGCGGCAAACTAAGCTCGCATTTCGCATCAAGACTTATAAGAACAAAGAAACTAGATAATTAAAACAAACATCAAACGAAATTGAAACATATAACTGCCTATCTCGTCCAATAGGGGTGGAAAATACATGAAACCTCATTAAATTTACAATGTTGAATCCACTTCAATTTACATTTCTACAAAAATTATGAACAAACACTATTGAATGGCACAACTACTCCAAAAATTTGAATGCCCGACCGATAATTCATAAATGCCGCAAACTAAGCTCGCATTTCGATCAAGACTTATAAGAACAGCAAATTAGATAATTAAAACAAACATCAAATGAAATTGAAACATAACCGCCTATATGTCCAATAGGGGAGGAAAATACATGAAACTTCGTTAAATTTACAATGTTGAATCCACTTCAATTTACATTTCTCGCAAAATTATGACCAAACACTATTGAATGGCACCGCTACTCCAAAAATTTGAATGCCCGACCGATACAATAAATTGGAACAAGGGAACTAAGAGAACAAAAAAAAAAAACAAACAAACAAATTATAGCAATACACTCGCCAAAGATTCATCTCGCTTCCCTCGCTAAATTTGAATGGATTTGTTAGGGAATCTACAAGAGATTAGGTAAACATAAATGCTATATTTGCCTTTACAAAACATAAATGCCATGCGCCGAAGCACACCATCGAAGCAACCTAAGTCGTGGTAACACGTAAAACTACCAAATCAAACTAACCCTAACGAAAAAAACTTCCACAAAGACATACACAAAGCGGCTACTACATACGTGATTTTGGAATACTAGAAGACAACACATTTCAAATGACCAATGACGACTAACCTTGCGGCCATAGCCGCGTTGAAAGATGGCATCAAGAACCCTAAACCCGGGCGGTGTGCCTACGACCCAAATAATGAAGACGAACAAAGGAGCAAAAAGCTAGTGTCGAGTAGCGGCGTGTGTTGGAAACCTCTGGAGAAGTGGAGAGGTGGCGTATCCAGCGTGGTGCCATAAGTATGCTCCTAGGTACAGTACAGCCCAAAAAAACAAGGCCCATTTAGAAAGTAGTTACCACGCCTATTTCACATGAACACAGCCTTAAGCACCCTAGCATTCAAAACTCAACTTGTATGGAATACTACCATATCCGAGGACCCGGGGGAGGCTTGGTGAGCTCATTCCTTTGCTCGTCTTCAAACCAGTGATTGGAGGCACAAACGCTGGATTGGAACCATTCGAGCCTCAAATCACCGGCTTGAAGGTGAGCAACGATATCTAGACGATTTGCTTCACCTACTTTTCCTCTCTTCTCTCAATGACAACCTAGGGTGTTTGCTCATATGCTTCCCAAGAAGCAACCTCAACCGCTTGATTCCAACCAAGATCAACGGTGCACAAGCACTGGGCTTGTGGCTACTTTGGGCTGCTTTGATGGGCTCCAAATTTATCCTCCATGTGGAATAGCCCAACAAAATCTGTTCCTCATCATCCACAAACTCGCCAGCGGAACCATATCGACACATGCATGAAACATTAAATATAGATAATAAAATAACTAATCCAAGTTTCTAAGAGCTTTGGTACACACGCCTTTCGCACTATGTCTACACCAGCCGTCCGTCCGCCAAAGCATCACTGCTTCGATCCTTGGTAGTGTTCATTGCGGAGGCATATGCTGAATGCGATGTCCACACGTATTGGCTCAGTAGCTCCATGACTTGCTTCTGCGCCTTCTCAATCTCGAGCCTGCTGTTAGCGTTCGTTGCAGAGGCATATGCTGAATGTGATGTCCACGCGTATTGGCTTAGTAGCTCCATGGCTTGCTTCTGCGCCTTCTCAATCTCAATCCGTAGATTCTATTCCTGTTCCGCACAAGGAGAGAGGTCAAGTTCGTCAAACTCAAAGTCGAGTCATGCTTCATTGTTATATATGCGCCCCAATTGTAAATTCCGATGATCATAACGACGCGCATTGGGCGAGAAATTTACCTTGAGTCGTAGTTCCTTCTCCGTCGCCTCAAATTCTGCACCCTACATACGTAAAAAAAAATTACAAAACAAAACATTGGTATTCGAAGCTTTGGCAAAATCGTATAGGAAAAATGACGCCAAAGTAAGATTGTTAGGCTTACTCATCACGGAGCTTCTAGTTTTCTATCATCAGTAGCGAATATTCCTCTCGCTCTCGCTCTCCCATATATTTGGAAACCTGTTTTGTTTTGTCCGAGAAATCAATCAATACAATATATAGATTGCACAACAATCAAGATGACAAAGTGCACTAGCAACAAGGTACAAACATGGACGAACAACAACAAGGTTGCCTATACTACATACTAACCTGATCAGTAGCGGAGCTGCTGCCAGCCAAAGACTCCACAGCCGTCCTTTTAGATGCAACCACATTCATGATGCATCATCGCTCCTCCTTTTTCTTGTCTCTACCAAATCGATGCCAGGCACCATGGAAGGCACTTTTGTCCGCAGTTGATGTTGGTGGTCAAAATCGGTCATCATATAACGCCAACTTAGTCCAAAACACGAAGAGATAGCTTGCTTTTATCATATAAACCTTTTCTATTTACCTAGTTCCACTTGTATTTGCGAAAAGTATGTTTTGCGGTGTGTAAAGATGGAAATACGCCAAATGTTGACGGTCATTAACGACATATTTTTCCAAATAACATTCTACCATAAAGGGGGTGAAACTATACCTTTCCATACTCATATACATCTATTACTCATATATTTCAACTTGTAGTGTCCCAAACATTATTTTGCGTAAACTATATAAATACAGTGGGAAATAATAGCAAAAGGCGCCCCCCGAAAGCGCATTCCTAAAGAACATCAAGCCCAAGGGAGAAACGGACCAAACACACAAAACTGGGCCGAGCAAACACTGCCACACAACTTTTCAGGCCCAGACTCGCCCGGCCCGCCAAAGCCCGGCCCGAATCGGGCGGGATGGGTGCGCCGCGCATTCGCTAAGGTGCGCCCGCACCCACTTTGGCGCAGATTCGGCCCAAACTTGGCGAGGCGGTATATTAAATGACGTGGAGGGTGGTGCGGACGTTGGTGGGCAGGTTCAGTGAACGTGGACGCTTGGGCAACGTCGGTTTGGTGCATTCATGGTGTAAATTAGCACTTAGCCCCCTCCTCTCATCCTATAAGTAGAGGACCTCTCCCCCTCTCACAACACTGACACCACAGAAGAGCCTCTCTACCTCTTTCTTCTTCTTCTTCTTCTTTTCTTCTTTATAGGTTAGTAGTAGAATAATAGGGAGGAAGGAAATGAGCCATCTTGGAGAGCTTGGACATCTTAAGTCTTTTCGTATGAATAATATCAAGAGTTCCATTTTGTTCTTGCTCTCACTTTATCAATATAGTTATGTTCTTGAATTAGAGCAAAGTTCTTGTGATATAATCTTGGTTGATGAACTAGACTATAGTTTCTATATCATGATCTTGTCACTTAGAATATCATGCTTAATCTATCATGCATACATGTTTAGACCAAGAGCTAGAATGATATGATGAGTTCTACTTAAAGATTGACTTGGTTGATGTTGGGTTGCGGGATTGATAGTCGTCCTTGTGGCGGTGCTCTAGTAGAAGGACCCCGGGACGGGTAAGCCTTGTTAACACGCTAGAGTAATAATCACTAGTGTAGACGTGGTGTCCGGGCTAGGGGTTGCCTATCTTTTGTGGCGCATCCCACGGTTGAGGGGTAGGCGGCCGGGTTGTGACAACCTTTGTCCGTCTCTTGTAATCCCCCACGCTCGGGTGTGGCGCGAAGGCAATTGCCGGGACACCGCCCTTTGGGCATGGGTCGGTGCCCGGCAGTAAGTCAGCGAGACCTTGGCTATCTTGACTTAGAATCTCTAACAAAGAAACATGTTTGTATCTCGCTATCTTGACATGACTATCTAGGATATGCCCGCTCCATATTAGATTTATTCTTTTATTCTTTCTTTTATCTTTATCCTTGAGATTGGCTTGAGTGTGTGTGTCAAGTTATCCTTTTACTTATCTTATTTTACCCCTATTATGAGCATTGGTCTATTATACATTCGTGTTATCTTTTACCGTGTCCGAATTAGAGACTTTACACCATGCCTTCCTTTGGGAAAATATAAATAACGATACCCTGAATACTTCCGGGTGAAATGCTACAACGGTATTTCCGTGCGCTTGCGGACTTGTTCTCAGAATGTTGCGTAATACCAAATGACATATCTAAGCGTGATTGCCTTTTTGGTGATTGCGTTAAGAAATGTCAACAAGCATTTCTCCCGGCGCCGTTGTCGGGAAGGCGTTGGTTAAAGGGATGTTCTATTTGGACATGTTCATTATAATATGCATGTGTAGTGACCATTGTTCATCTTAGGTTTATCTTAAAAAATATATATATATCTCTTACAAATAAAAAGCAAGGACATGTTAACAAGTTAGTATGCACCTTTGGGTATTCTTGTTGCTAACCATTCCAGGTGGAGACTAAGAAGAACAAAGGGCACGCGACGCCGAAAACATGGAGGCTACATCAACAAGAAAACTTTGATGTTCTTGGGCGAAGGAACGCACTCAAAAGGAGACCCTCGACTTTGTACACTTGACTTTTTTTCATGAAAGTCCAAGTGTGTGAGGGAAGATGGTGAGAATATCAAGTTCCAAGCGCACCAAGGGGATCATAAAAAAAAAAGAAGAAGCGAAAAAAAGTCCGAAAAAAAGAGAGATGAATAAGAGATTAGCCTCTCCTTGCTATAAAAAAAGAGAAAAAAATGGTTGTCAAAAAAAAAAAAAAGAGATTGAAAAAATGTTTTATCAAAAAGAAAAGAGAAAAAAAATATATAGAAAAAAGAGAAAAAATAAATATAATAAGAGGAGAGAGGAGCAGGTTGGACCCACATGGTCAAAATAAACAATGAAGGCACCCTGACTCCACCCATCGCTTCTATATAAGCAAGAAGGGATCTTTCTCTCCCAAGGCCTTTGTTGCAAACACCAAGGCTTATGAATCAAGCACATTCTTTGTGTGTGACTAAGCCTTGTTGCCCACCTGAGTGAGTTTGGTATGCCTCCCTCCGCCCGGCGTGAAGTCATAACCAAACCAAGATCATCACGCTACCGATGCAAAGAATTCAAAACTCTATCCTCAAGCCGCCGGTCAAGTACACTCAGTACGCAAAGGTGTAATAAAAAAAAAAGAAAAAAAAAATGATAAAAAAAAGAGAAGGAAAGGAGGAGCCACCTCCTTTACACCTTTGCTACCACTAAGGCCTAAGGTCTATATACACTACTTGTGTGTATCACCTAAGCCTTGTGACCTGCCTCGAGATGGATCATCAAGCTACCAAATGGAAGTTTCAATGTTCTTGGCTTCATGCGTGGTTGGTACACACACACTCGGTATGCAAAGGTAATAATTCACCAATCCTTTTTACTCATACTTATCTCCATATAAAAAAAGCATGCTTATTTGTTTATGAAATATGGTTTGGGTTTGGATGTGTTTACATGGGCACATGTGAGACATCCATCTGGTCTTTTAAATCAAGCATGGTGCTTGGGTTAAAATGACCTCCTTTAATCTAATTTTTGACAAGGTGTTGAAATTTGATTAATGAACCTAGATCCGACGTCATAAACATTTGAGATATTTCATGATGGAGATAAAGCAGGGCTACACTTTTTATTGCACCTTTTTCTTAGCCTTGTTTGAGTTTGAAAAGTTTGGTGAAGTTTATGTCCTCCCTTGATAATAAAATATTCAAATGATTTTTGAAAAAAAACAAGCTGCTCTTTTGCTCCTTCCTGCATATGTTTTGAATTTTGGTAATCATGAAGGATGGTAAGTCCACTCGTGAATATACCATATACTAACCATGCGGAAGAGCGAAAAGCACGGGGGTACAACCCCGATCCGATGGGCTTTGAGCTAGCTTGGGGAGGGCCAAAACAAGGTAATGTGAATCTTTTCACTCACATCTTTTTTTCATTACCTTGCAAAAAAAAATTGTTCACCTTTCAAAATCTTCACCTCCTTTGGATGAATCTTGTTATCAATTCATGCTTCCTTTTTCTATACTTGCATGTTGTGGTTTGGAGTTGTGATCATTCATATGGTGATCATACTTCCATAGACTTTTTGAATTGAGCATGGTGCTTAGGTCAAAAAGTCTACCTTAATCAGATTAGACATGGAGTCAAGTTTGATTATTGAACCAGAGTCGCTAGTGTAGAATTTGGTCGACCATATGGACTAACCCCTACAGGAAATTATCAAACTTCAAGAGGGTGTCCTGGAGATGACAATGGAGATCAGATCTTGCCTGGTGAACCAAAAAAAAAAAAAAAAGAAGAGATAAGATATAGTAATAATAATAAAATAAAAACAATAAACCTTTCAAGCCCCAAGTATGGTTGTCCCTGTTCTTCCAAAGATCATCACAAGACAAGCTTGGGGGAGTCCCCTATCACGCTCAAAGGAAGATCCTAATCAAGAACCAAATCATGGCGTGCACAAGCTAGCAACGTTCTTAAAACAAAGGTAAGTCGAAGCTAGCTTGGGGAGGAGTCCCACAAAGGTAACTCATACCTCACATTCCATTTAGTTATTTCCTTATCTTATAAGAATGATGAGATGTGAGAATATACAAAAAAAAGAGGGGAAGAAGAAAAAAAAAGAGAGGAGATTTATTCCATTTCATATATATGAGCTATGGAAATGTTTAGTTTAGTCCCTTGTTGAAATGATGAATAGTTGCTCTGTCTTATGTTTTGCCTGGCCTAGTTTATAACTTAAAATTCTCTAAAGTTTGAGTTTAGTGGCTAAGTTATATTTCACCTTGAAAAACCTGATTCATGTGGGTTGCATAAGCTTTATCTGGTCTAAGTTGTTGCCGGTTATGATATAGTAAAATGAGCCCGCTATGACATTGTTCTTAGAATGACTTGACATCCGAGTTTTCTTTTTGAAAATCAAATTTCAAAGTTCCTCAATGATATGCACAATCCTACCAGAGCCATATGACATATTCTTTCATGCAAAACCTTAGTCATATGCTACTTGTTTTCATGGTGAGCCTTTTTCAAAAAAGTCAGATCCTATGTTGAGATTCTTTTCATATGCCCATGATCAAGATTCACTTGCACCCGTGGAATAAACGCCGACTCTCACCGAGAGTTGCGCACAACATGCACCTTTCCATCCACCAAAAATATACTCCATTCATTTTATCATGCTCTCTCGACAAAAACTCTTGTTGCAAAAAGGAGAAGCATGGGCTATAAAAAAAAAAAAGAGAAGGAAAAGAAAGATGGACAAATGTCCCAATAAAGACGAGGAAGTCAAGTACTCATCCCAAAAAAAAAATGGATACGAGAAAAAGAGAAAAAAAGAAATAAAGGTAGCCCATACCTCCTTCCTCCAAAAAAAAAGAGAGAGTCATGATACTTGGAGTCCACCAAAATAGAAAAATATTTCACACACTTGCACATCTTGATCAAGGCATATGACTAGTCTCTCCAGTGGTTTGGCCTTTGACGTTGGCGACATGACATGATACAAGTATGCTAATCTTTTACCTACCCAAAACTCCACAAAAAAAGCCTTTTAGTTGGTAGGCAAAAAGAAAGGCAACCAAGCCTTTGGTGAGGATCAACCACCTACAAATATTGAGAGATTGAGTGATCATTCGAGGAACTTCTTTATTGCAAAAATATTTCAAAACCTCCGGATTGATAGTCACTCGAAAGAATAAAAGACAAGCGAGCCCGTCGAACCGTTCTATCCGGCAACAACCAAAGACTTGGAGACGGCTCAAAAGCCCCACAAAAGATGAAAGGTAATAAAGGGTGAATAAATGTGCCATTTTATTCAAACTATAGAAGAACTTTTGTTATAACCCGGCACATGTGAGATATAATCGGCATAGTAGCAACTCCCGATCAACAACCAAGTACTTATCTTTTGCTCGAGGACGCAAAGAAAGGGTAAGCTTGGGGGAGTTTGTTGACGGTCATTAACGACATATTTTTCCAAATCAACATTCTACCATAAAGGGGGTGAAACTATACCTTTCCATACTCATATACATCTATTACTCATATATTTCCACTTGTAGTGTCCCAAACATTATTTTGCGAAAACTATATAAATACAGGTGGAAATAATAGCAAAAGGCGCCTCCCTCGAAAGCGCATTCCCCCGAAGAACATCAAGCCCAAGGGAGAAACGGACCAAACACGCAAAACTAGGCCGAGCAAACACCGCCACACAACTTTTCGGTCCCCAGACTTCGCCCGGCCGACCAAAGCCCAACCCAAACCGGCCGGGATGGTGCGCCAAGACACCCAAAGAGCGCCCTCACCCACTTTGGCGCCGATTCGCCCAAACTTGGCGGCGGTATATTAAATGACGTGGAGGGGCGGTGCGGACGTTGGTGGGTAGGTTCGATGAAACGGACGCGCTGGGCAACGTCGGTTTTGGTGCATTCATGGTGTAAATTAGCGCTAGCCCCCCCTCTCATCCTATAAGTAGAGGACCTCTCCCCTCTCACAACATAGACACCACGGAAGAGCCTCCCTACCTCTTTCTTCTTCTTCTTCTTTTCTTCTTTATAGGTTAGTAGTAGAATAATAAGGAGGAAGGAAATGAGCCATCTTGGAGAGCTTGGACATCTTGAGTCTTTCGGTATGAATAATATCAAGAGTTCCATTTTGTTCTTGCTCTCACTTTATCAATATAGTTATGTTCTTGAATTAGAGCAAAGTTCTTGTGATATAATCTTGGTTGATGAACTAGACTATAGTTTCTATATCATGATCTTGTCACTTAGAATATCATGCTTAATCTATCATGCATACATGTTTAGACCAAGAGCTAGAATAATATGATGAGTTCTACTTAAAGATTGACTTGGTTGATGTTGGGTTGCGGGATTGATAGTCGTCCTTGTGGCGGTGCTCTAGTAGAAGGACCCCGGGGACGGGTAAGCCTTGTTAACACGCTAGAGTAATAATCACTAGTGTAGACGTGGTGTCCAGGCTAGGGGTTGCCTATCTTTTGTGGCGCATCCCCACGGTTGAGGGGTAGGCGGCTGGGTTGTGACGACCTTGTCCGTCCCTTGTAATCCCCCACGTTCGGGTGTGGCGCGGTGTAATTGCCGGACAACTGCCCTTTGGGCGTGGGCGGTGCCCGGGCGTAAGTCGTGAGACCTTGGCTATCTTGACTTAGAATCTCTAACAAAAAAAACATATGTGTATCTGCTATCTTGACATGACTATCTAGGATATGCCTGCTCCATATTAGATTTATTCTTTTATTCTTTCTTTTATCTTTATACTTGAGATTGGCTTGAGTGTGTGTGTCAAGTTATCCTTCTACTTATCCTATTTTACCCCTATTATGAGCATTTGTCTATTATACATTCGTGTTATCTTGACCGTGTCCGAATTAGAGACTTTTACACCATGCCTTCCTTTGGGAAAATATAAATAACGATACCCTGAATACTTCGGGTGAAATGCTACAACGGTATTTCCGTGTGCTTGCGGACTTGTTCTATAAACGTTGCGTAATACCAAATGTACATATCTAAGCGTGATTGCCTTTTTGGTGATTGTGTTAAGAAATGTCAACACCAAATACTGTGGTGAAAAGCGCCTTCGCGGGACTACGCTTTGGACAAGAGGAGCGCAAAGCGTGCCAAATCGACCCTAATCGGACCAAAGCACCGTCGGGGGACGCTAAGTAGAGTGGGCCACAAGACAACACACGAAGGATGGGCGCGAGACGGGCCAAACTGGGGCGGCCGTCCCCGCACGGCCGCCGCAGTTCGCTCCGTTCCGCCGCTTTTGTCCCGTGACTGCCCCCGACAACATAGCGGCGGTTGCATGGGGTGCTTTTAGCAGTTGGCGCCAAAACTCCCACCAAAATGCTGCGGGAAACCGCCTTCTTCAACCTATTTAAGGAGCCTCACTCCCTCCTCTCAAGACATCATCCCATACACACTCACATACACATTCCTTAGGGAAAACACTTCACTTGCACACACTTAGAGAAGAGTAGGAGCACTAGTTCCACTTAGAAGGGAGTGAGAGAGGAAAGAGTTGGAGAAAAGAGGAGTAGCGACCCCCTCTACCCCGTGTACGTCAGGCTTGGCTTTCATACACTCGGTGGACGGAGTGCCGAATCTGTCGGCTCCCGTCTCCACACTTGTACCTCTACGATCTTCGTTACCACTTGGAGTAAGAAGTCCATGTTTTATCTTCACTATCATTCTTAAGTTCACGTTATCATTCTCTCTGTTGAGTTTACGGGTTCGTTGTTCACCTTTCGGTGATTGCTCTAGTAGAGGACTCCCCGATGAAGGCGGAACCTCCCGGCCAACACTAGAGTAGTGATAAATGGCGTAGATGTGGTGTCTAAGTTATAAATCACCCTCGTTTGTTTGCGCAATCCATGGTAGTGAGGTAGGGGACAGTGGTGACAGCCCTATTCGCCCATTATATTCCTCCACATCCGGTTGCGGAGTAGAGTCTGTAGGCGGCATCACTTGGCATACCAGGTGTGATCCAAAGGTGCCAAGTAACACTCATAGAGTAGAAGTTAGCCTGACTTAGTCTAGATCCTGAAGAAGAACATCACTACCCAAGTCTACCTTCTTCATCTTTCTTTGGGTAACTAGATAGAACCGACTTAACACCTGTTCCCTGAGGAAATTATGATACCTTGAATACTTCCGGGTGAAGTGCTACAATGGTACTTTCCATGCGCTTGCGGATTATCCTCGCTACGCTAAGAAATACCAACAAGCATTTACGCGCCGCTGTCGGGAACGGTTGTCGTTATAGTCTTCGAACCTAGTCTATCCGTGTGCCCTACCCCTCGCCATTCTTTTTCTTTTTATTTTTAATTATGGAGCAACCCATCTATAAACTTTTTGCTCCAAAGGGTGAGCTCTTAGAATGTCCATCTCCTTCGAAGCCAATCACGCCTTCAAAATTTGAGCTCTAGCCATGGTTCGGGAACAACCCTTCTCCGGTTTGAACGAGAAAATCCATACCACCATTTGTGGGAGTTTGAGCAGCTCCGTGGTTGCCTCATTTTTTTGAAGGCGTACCACAAGACTATTTTTGAGATGGAAATTGTTACCTTTCTCGCTTACCCTGAGAGCGATACAATGGTACGATCAAACCATGGGAAAAGTAGATGGTGATTGGGAGGAATTGCAAGCCAAATTCTGCCTTGCATTCTTCCCTCTTACCCAAATTGTTGCCCTTTGTACCAAGATCCTCTCATTCCAAAGAAAAGGAGAAGGAAGAGATAGGGGCGTGGGATAGATTTACCACTTTAACAAATTTTGGTCCCAACTTGTCTATATCCGACCATGTGTTGTTACAACACTTTTGGTCGATTAATCAAGGAATGGCCTGCGTTTTTAGACTCGCCAAGCGAAGCGTTCATTTTCACATAAAACTACGAGAGGAAGGAGAGGCCCTTTTAGATAAAATTCGGAAAACACACCTCCTCTCGAACCTTTGTCTATGTAGAACACGAGTCTATCTCGAGAAGAAGTCTCTTCGCCTCAAGCCGACCCTTGTGAACCATTAGAGAAATCTTCCCCCGAACCTATGGAGGAAACCCTTTGGGAGACCTCCCACACATCGAGGATGTGTTCCTTGAAGACTACGGAAACACCTCAAGATATGAATCAGTGAAGAGACCTCCAGTTCCTATCACCCCTAGTGAGCCCTTGAGCAAAGATTCTCTGCGAGAATCAATTAGGGAGTTGACCGCTATCATGAGTAGCGAATGGGCAAATGAAAGTGAGATGTGCTCCAAAGAAATTCGGATTCGCACCCCTTCATTCCCCATTTGTTGTAAAATCCGAGGAATCTGGGAGGAAGTACAATATAACCCGACTGTAGGAGTTAACATTATGTCACATTCTTTTGCTCTAGCTTATTTGAGTAATGAGCAACGATGGCCTAAAGTCAAAACCCTTAGACATGACACACGCTCTGTTTGTCCTGGGTTGGGGTTATTACACAACATCACTCTTCACCATGAAGATGTTGAACTCACCCTTGACTTTCATATCTTTGATATTGATAATTTCGACATATTAATCGGGCATCCCTTAGAGAAATTATTCTCCGATCCACCAAATACTGTGGAACCTAGATGTTAAGCTAGGTAGGGATACGTTTACACTACCAATCTCTCAAACCAAGAACTCAATAGTGGAACCTCTATCCCAATGTATGCCCGTGGAGGTAGTGTCGGTTGTGCCATTTGAAACTCCGAAGAGTCCCTAGAAAAGGACTCTAAATTCTTCATTGAGGAGATCGATGAAATAGGAGATTTCATCAACCTCCCCAAAGGGGAAGCATCGGCGCCTCCTCCCATTGAGCTAAAAAACCTTCCCAAAGGCATGCGCTATGTTTTCTTAAATGATGATAGAAACGCTCCTATAATCACTAGCGATAAGCTAACTGATGAGGAGGCATCCAGACTCATTAAGGTCCTAGAAAACAAAGAAACGCCTTTGGTTATTCCTTATGATTTGAAGGGAATTAACCCAATGATTTGCTCTCATCGTATTCCCGTTGACTCGGAAAAACACACCCTCACGGGAACCCCAACGCCGGCTCAATAATGAGATGAGAGAAGTCGTGAAGAAGGAAGTCCTCAAACTTCTTCATGCTGGGATAATCTATGCCATACCACATAGTGACTGGGTTAGTCCCGTCCCGTGTGGTACCTAAGAAAGGAGGCATGACGATAATTAAAAATGCTAAAAATGAACTTATCCCTCAGCGTACCGTCATAGGGTGGAGAATGTGCATAGATTACCAAAAACTTAATTCTGCAACAAAGATGGATCACTTCCCGCTCCCCTTTATTGATGAAATGTTAGAGCAAAGTTAAGCGAAACACTCTTTCTTTTGTTTCTTAGATGGGTATTTGGGATATCATCGGATCCCTATCCACCCCGATGATCAAAGCAAGACCACATTCAAATGCCCGTATGGAACATATGCCTATCGTAGGATGTCTTTTGGGTTATGTAATGCACCTGCATCATTCCAACGGTGCATGATGTCTATTTTCTCGGACATGATTGAAGAAATCATGGAGGTTTTCATGGACGACTTCTCCGTCTATGGAAACTCTTTCGATAGTTGTCTAGAGAACCTAGATAGAGTCTTGCAACGATGCCGGAAAAGGACCTAGTGGTTAATTGGGAGAAATGCCACTTCATGGTCCAAGAAGGCATTGTTCTCAGTCACCTAGTGTCCGAGAGGGGGATCGAAGTAGATAAAGCAAAAATTGAAGTAATTGAAAAATTACCTCCCCATGTGAACGTAAAAGGAATCCGTAGCTTCTTAGGCCATGCAGGGTTTTATAGGCGGTTCATAAAAGATTTTTCACATATCTCTAGACCCCTGACAAACCTGTTAGCTAAGGATGCGATTTTGAGTTCACTCATGAGTGCATGAAAGCTTTTCGCACTGTTGACGGTCACCAACGACATATTTTTAACGTCAACATTCTACCATAAAGGGGGTGAAACTATACCTTTTCATACTCATATATATTTATTACTCATATATTTCCACTTGTAGTGTCCCAAACATTATTTTGCGAAACTATATAAATACAATGGAAATAACACCAAAAAGGCGCCTCCCTCAAAGCGCATTCTGAAAAAATACCAAGCCCAAGGGAGAAATGGACCAAAACGCCAAAATCGGGCCGAGCAAACGCCACCCCCACAACTTTTTCAAGACAAGACATGCCGGCTGCAAAGACACTGGGCGAACCGGGCCCGGGAGGGTGCGTGCGCACCCTAAGGTGCGCCCGTACCCATCCCGAGGCGGTTCGAGCCCAGGTGCTTTGGCGTGGCAAGCATTAACGCCTCAAGGAGGGCGTGTGCGGGGTGGATCCGCCGGTTCAACATACCTGGACGCCTGAGGGAGGTCGGTTTGGTGGTAGTTTAGCACTTAGCCCCCTCTTCACTTGTATAAATAGGCCTCTCCTCTCCCCCTCTCAACACACACCATTTGGAGCCTCCTCATTCACCACTCTTCCTCTCTACCCCACCTCTGTCTAGTTCTTTTAGTCTTTAGTAGTATTTGGAGCAAGGCTAAGCATCATTGGAGAGCTTGTACTAGGGAGAAAGGAATATTCGGTATGAATACATTTATGGTTTCTTCCCAAGTCTTGTTCTTATATAGTTGTGCAAACAAGCTAGAGTATTTCCATGTTATAGACTTGACATATGAACTAGCATATAGTCTCTATGTTATATTCTTGACATGTTGTTCTCGACACAATCATGACAGACGAACTAGACTATAGTTCCTATGTCATGGTTAGACGTATAGAACTTAGGGCTTAACCATTCATGCCATGTATTTGGGTAGAGTAAGAGTTGTGCTGAGATGGCGGTTCATTGTGGCTTTTGGGCCTGGTCCATATCTTAGCCCGTCCATCCGGAAGGGTGGGGGTCTGCAGGGGATATGGGTTGTACCTTAACACGCGGGCATGGTGCCTGGGTGAGTGGGGACCTATCGAATATGAAAGCAGGCTACGGTTGAGGGGGTAGGCGGCTAGGTCGTGACAAGCCTTGACCATCCCTTGAAATCCCCCCACGTTCGCATGTGATGTAGGAGTTCGTAAATGCCACCCATTGGGCCGGATGGTACCGGGTGGTCTCCCCGTCCATCTCACTCTCAGCCTAAAACTCTAGTCATCTATGTCTGCATGATCATTAACTTGTTCTTTGCACAGCTACATTAGGATTGCCTGCTCCACTTAGGATTATTCTTTATTCTTTATTTTCCTTTTATCCTTGAGGTTGGCCCAAGTGTGTGTCACACTATCTTAAAGAACTATCATGACTTACCCCTGTATTGAGTATTGGTCAACTGCACAGTCATGTCATCTTGTTCATGCCCCTGCTAGAATCCTACACCATGCCTTCCTTTGGGAAAATATAAATAACGATACCCTGAATATCTCCGGGTGAAATGCTACAACGGTATTTCCGTGCGCTTGCGGACTTGTCGTAACGCGTTACGAGAATGCCACCCAACATCCCGTGGCGATGGTAGCTGGAATGTAACAATTCGGTGAAGTCGCTATGGGAAGTCAACTGTGGTTTTCCGGTGCTCTTGCCTTTTTGGCGATTAGGGAAACGCAACAAGCATTTCGGCGCCCGTTCTTGGGGAAGGCATTGGTTATAAAGATTCTAGAAAGACATGTTCATAATGATGTGCATGTGTAAGTAGCCATTACTCATGCAGGCTAATCTTTCATGTTTTCTCTGTTTGTGGATGAAAACAGGATAGTGTTCGATTGGTTTGTCCCTGTTGAGCAACTACATCACAGATTCAGAGGCACTCCTAAGGAAGAACCCAACTCATATCACATCTTCTCCTGCTACTCCACCAACAAACAAACCAATCACCCTTGCATCATCTGCTACCTCACTCATGGCTAAGTCGATCGTGACCACTCCATCCCCTCTGTTGCCAACGTGCTCGTTGGGCCCGGTATCAACACGAGAACGAGAACTTCAAGCTCCGACCTGGCCTAATCAAGATGGTGCAGGCAAACCTATTTCATGGTTTGCCAAGTGAGGATGCAAATATGCATCTACAACACTTCCTCGAGCTCGGTGACACCTTTGTCATCAAAGATGTCATACCGGATGCCATTAGACTCCGTGCTCGTTCCCCTTCTCCATCTCGAGGAGGGCGAAACAGTGGTTCTATAAAGAGAAGGAAGCTGTTAGCACATGGGACAAATGTTCCACAACGTTCCTCACTAAATTCTTCCCCCATGGATAAAACTCACACCCTGAGGGGAAGAATTGCCAACTTTCAGCAGAATTCCATGGAGCCCATACCTGCGGCATGGGAAATGCTACAAGAGTACATTCAAGCATGCCCGCGCCATGGGATGGAAAAATGGCTCGTGATGCAGAACTTCTACAATGGGTTAACACCCATGTCAAAAGTGCACATTGATGCCACTGCTGGAGGTGCCTTCCTCTCCCTCACCATTGATAGAGCAGCAGCTCTTATGGAGAAAATAGAGTCCAATCAAGCTTGGGGGGAGGAAAGTTTTGGCAAACAAGAAGATAGCATGCATACCGTGGAGGAGACGGACATGCCTGCTACAATGGATCTCCTATTAAAAGAACTTGACAAGTGTGCCACCGAAGAAGAAGAAACTTACGGCACTGTCAAGGCCATAGACTCACATGTAACATGTGAAGTCTGTGGCAATGTTGACCATTCGGGGAACGACTGCCCTGAAACCCGCAAAGACGTCACTCACATCAACAACGGGTTCTGTCAACAAGGAGACCATAATGGGCGAAACAACCAGACGCGCCCACAAAACCAAGGAGGTAATTCAAACTCAAGGTACAATTCGAATCCTCTCTCCTTGGAAGACTTGGTCTTAGACCAAGCAAAAATAATTGAAGATCTTTCAAAGAAGTTGTTGCTTAATGATAAAATAATTGAAAACATGGTTTTCAAAATTAAAAGTTTAACTTCTTCTTATGAAAGACAACGAGCTTAAATAAAAAGATAGAAACCCGTTAGCTCGGTTCTTTTGCTACTTTGCTTTGTGCTAGTTAGGGAAAAAGTTTTGGGGCAACCTGAAACTTCTCTTGAATCTGTTAAAATGGTCTCAATGAGGTGCGGTAAGCCTCTATGTCGGGAAGACAAAGAAGTCTCCTACCGAGCCACCACTCATTATCAAGGAGGACCCCCGCCGCCCGACAATCACATGCTCGGTTGGCCCGCATGTCTTCAAGGATGCCTTCTGCGACCTTGGATCAAGCATAAACATCATGTCCAAGGTAACATATGATGAAATTTTAGGTGGACCTTTGTCCCCTGTACATTTTGAACTGCAGATGGCAGATCTATCACTAAGGAAGCCGGAGGGAATAGCTTAGGACATCATGGTGAAAATCCGAGAAGCATGCATCCCGGCAGGACTTCGTCATCCTAGACATGGGTCACAACAAGAGAGCTGCCCCAATACTTGGGAGACCATTTCTTAACACTACAAATGCAGTTTTGCACGTGGGATCGAGGCAAGCTAGCTTCCATATGCGAGGGCCAAACAATGAGATGCCCATTCAATGGGTTCAACAAGCATAAGAATGCTAAAAATAAGCAGCCCAAAAAGGTAAAGCCACAAAGTGTTAAGCGGGCATGGTAGGCGTGAAAGGGCGACATCCGCATCCACTTCTCCTGGATACGGGTGACACTCCATCAAGCACAAAATGAAAGAAGAAGAGTCCCGCTTTCGGCCAGACTTTAAAAGGTGAGCCCTTGCCGAAGGGAAATCGGTAGTTATCTTTTATTTTTGTTACAATAATAATCTCCCAATAATAACTCCATGATGCTTACATTAAAATAATAAATAAGAATAAAATATATTTTTTGTTTACCTCTCATTGGATGAATCTTGTTTATCAATGCATGCATCCTCTTTCTATATTGGCATGTCTTGGTTTGGAAGTTTTGGTTAGACGTCTAATCATACTTCCATAGGCGTTTTGAATTGAGCATGGTGCTTAGGTCAAAAAAGTCTACCTTGATCCGAGATTAGACATGGAGTTGAGTCTCGGTTATTGAACCCAAAATTGCTAGTGTAGATTTTGGTCGATCATATATGGACTAACCCCCTAGGAAATTATCAAACTTCATAAGGGTAAGTCTTGAAGATGACAACAGAGTTGATAGTGAAAAAAAGAAAAGAAGAAAGAAAATAATAAAAATAAAAAAAAAGAGGGTAGAGAAGAGAAGGAGAGAAGAGAGAGAGGAGATAAACCTTTCAACCCCAAGTTTTTGTCCTGTTACTTTAATGACATCAAAAGACAAGCTTGGGGGAGCCTCCAAACCACACCACCTGGCACAACTTAGATCATTGCGTGCTCAAGCTAGCGAGAACCATGAAAGGTAAGCAAAAGTCTAGCTTGGGGAGGACTCCAAGAAAGGTAACTTGTATCTCACATTTTGATCATATTCTCTATCCTATGAAAATGATGAGTTACGCTAAAAAAAAAAAAAATCATTCCTATACATATGAGCTATGGAAATGTTTAGTTAAATCCCTTTGTTGAAATGATGAATAGTTGCTATGTCTTATGTTTTTTGCACATTGCCTAGTTTATAACTTAAATTTCTCTAAAGTTTGGGTTTAGTGGCTAAGTTTTATTTCACCTTGAAAAGCCTGATTCATGTGGGTTGCATAAGCATTATCTGGTCTAAGTTGTTGCGGTTATGATATGGTGAAATGAGCTTGCTATGACGTTATTCCTAGAATGACTTGACATCCGAGTTTTCTTTTCGAAAATCAAAATTCAAAAGTTCCTCAATGATATGCACAATCCCACGAGCCATATGACATGATGTTATGAACATTCATGAAAAACCTTAGTCATATGCCACTTGTTTTCATGGTGAGCCTTTTCCAAAAAGCCGTAACCTATGTTGAGATTCTTTTCATATGCTCATGATCAAGATTCACTTGCACCCATAAATAAATGCCGACTCTCACATCGAGAGTTACGCACAACATGCATCCTTCCATCCACCAAAAATATACTCCAATCATTTTATCATGCTCTCTCACAAAAACTCTTGATGCAAAAAGGAGAAGTATGGGCTATGCGAAAAAAAGAAACAAAGAGAAAAAAGAAAGATGGACAAAAGTCCCAATAAAGACGAGGAAGTCGAGACTTTCCAAAAAAAAAAAAGTATGAGAAAAAGAGAAAAAGAAACAAAGATAGCCCATACCTCCTTCCTCCAAAAACCAAGAGAGTCATGATACTTGGAGTCCACCAAACACAAAAATATTCCACACACTTGCACATCTTGATCAAGGCATATGACTAGTCTCTCCAGGTGGTTTGGCCTTTGATGAGGGCAACATGACATGAAACAGGTATGCCAATCTTTTACCTACCCAAAACTCCACAAAAATAGCCTTATAGTTGGTAGGCAAAAGAAAGGCAACCAAGCCTTTGGTGAGGATCAACCACTTACATACATTGAGAGATCGAGTGATCATTTGAGGAACCACTTTCTTTGCAAAAATATTTCAAACCTCTAGATTGACAGAGGCGCTCAAAAGAATAAAAGATAAGTGAGCACTGTCAAACCGTTCTTTCCTGCAACTACCCAAGACTTGGAGACGGTTCAAAAAGCCCCACAAAAAGATGAAAGGTGATAAGGGGTGAATAAACGTGCCATTTTATTCAAACTCTAGAGAACTTTTTTGTTATAACCCCGCACGGTGAGATGTAATCGGCATAGTAGCAACTCGATCAACAACCAAGAACTTATCTTTTGCTCGAGGGCGCGCAAAGGGTAAGCTTGGGGGAGTTTGTTGATGGTCACCAACGACATATTTTTAACGTCAACATTCTACCATAAAGGGGGTGAAACTATACCTTTTCATACTCATATACATTTATTACTCATATATTTCCACTTGTAGTGTCCCAAACATTATTTTGCAGAAACTATATAAATACAGGTGGAAATAACACTAAAAGGCGCCTCCCTGGAAAGCGCATTCCTGAAGAATACCAAGCCTAAGGGAGAAACGGACCAAAACGCCAAAACTGGGCCGAGCAAACGCCACCCCACAACTTTTCAAGACAAGACATGCCGGCCTGCAAAGACCTGGGCCGAACCGGGCCCAGGAGGGTACGCGCGCAGTCTAAGGTGCGCCCGCACCCATCCTGAGGTGGTTCGAGCCCAGGTTTGGCGTGGCGGTGCATTAACGCCCAAGGAGGGCGGTGCGGGGGTGGATCCGCCGGTTCAATGTACCTGGACGCCTGAGGGAGGTCGGTTTGGTGGTAGTTTAGCACTTAGCCCCCTCTCCACCTTGTATAAATAGGCCTCTCCTCTCCCCCTCTCAACACACACCATTTGGAGCCTCCTCATTCACCACTCTTCCTCTCTACCCCACCTCTCTCTAGTTCTTTTAGTCTTTAGTAGTATTTGGAGCAAGGCTAAGCATCATTGGAGAGCTTGTACTTGGGAGAAAGGAATATTCGGTATGAATACATTTATGGTTTCTTCCCAAGTCTTGTTCTTATATAGTTGTGCAATAGAGCTAGAGTATTTTCATGTTATAGACATGACATATGAACTAGCATATAGTCTCTATGTTATATTCTTGACATGTTGTTCTCAACACAATCATGACAGACGAACTAGACTATAGTTCCTATGTCGTGGTTAGTCGTATAGAACTTAGGGCTTAACCATTCATGCCATGTATTTGGGTAGAGTAAGAGTTGTGCTGAGATGGCGGTTCGTTGTGGCTTTCGGGCCTGGTCCATATCTTAGCCCGTCCATCCGGAAGGGTGGGGGTCTGCAGGGGATATGGGTTGTACCTTAACACGCGGGCATGGTGCCTGGGTGAGCGGGGACCTTCGGATATGAAAGCAGGCTACGGTTGAGGGGGTAGGCGGCTGGGTCGTGACAAGCCTTTACCGTCCCTTGAAATCCCCCCACGTTCGCATGTGATGTAGGAGTTCATGAATGCCTCCCATTGGGCCGGATGGTACCGGTGGTCTCCCCCGCCCATCTCACTCTCGGCCCTAAAACTCTAGTCATCTATGTCTGCATGATCATTAACTTGTTCTTTTTGCACGGCTACATTAGGATTGCTGCTCCACTTAGGATTATTCTTTATTCTTTATTTTCCTTTTATCCTTGAGGTTGGCCCAAGTGTGTGTCACACTATCTTAAAGAACTATCATGACTTACCCCCAGATTGAGTATTGGTCAACTGCACAGCCATGTCATCTTGTTCATGCCCCTGCTAGAATCCTACACCATGCCTTCCTTTGGGAAAATATAAATAACGATACCCTGAATATCTCCGGGTGAAATGCTACAACGGTATTTCCGTGCGCTTGCGGACTTGTCTCAGTAACGTTACAGAATGCCACCCGACATCCCGTGGCGATGGTAGCCGGAATATAACAATTCCGGTGAAGTCGCTGTGGGAAGTCAACCCGTGGTTTCCCAGTGCTCTTGCCTTTTTGGTAGTTGCGCTTAGGAAACGCAACACTCACCCTTAAAGAAGCACTCATCTCAGCACCAATCATCCAACCACCCGATTGGTCGCTGCCCTTTGAAATCATGTGTGATGCTAGTGACTACACAGTTGGTGCGGTCCTTGGCCAAACCAAAGATAAAAAGCATCACGCCATTGCATATGCTAACAAGACATTAACAGGAGCCCAATTAAATTATGCCACGACCGAAAAGGAGCTCCTAGCTGTTGTCTTTGCTATAGATAAGTTTTGATCTTACTTAGTGGGATCAAAAGTGAAAAGGAGCTCCTAGCTGTTATTCTCCCTTGCAATAAGACTTGGATTTATTTCAAAAATTCAAACAAGCATGCTCTTGGTTCGATCTAGATCAAATTCCTACCAAAAGCCTGAATTATAGTTTACATATCCACAAATAGCTATTTGCTCTGTATTGAGTTTTATCGGGTTACGAGATCAATGTTGAGAGAGTTCCATGCTCCCGAGATCAAAATACACATGCACCCACCAAATAAGCCAACTCTTACACTAAGAGTTGCGCACAACATGCATCTTGTCCATCCACCAGAAAGAATCACTCTTGTTCTCATCATGTTATTCTCCAAACATATTACATATGTCAAAAGAGTAAGATATGGGCTATCAAACAAAAAAAAAAATCCATGCTAAAAAAGCATGAGAGAAAAAAATGGACACGTGTCCAAATCAAATAAAAGATGGCGTGCCAAAGAAGCCCGCCCAAAAATAATATATATACAAACAATACATAGTGAAATAGCCCATATTCTTCTATTCAAGGCATTACAACTTAGAGGAGAATCGTAGTACAATAAGGGTGACAAATATATCTACCACCTTATACTCCACACACTTGCACATTTCGATCTGGGAATATGACGCTTCCCTCCTAAGATCCGGAGCTTGACCCGACAATATATACAAGGTAAGTATGCACTCTGTCATTCCCCAAGAACCCCACATAAATATTAGGATGAGTGTGGGTGACAAAGATAATAGTTTTTGGAGGAATCAATCCACATATATGAGTGACCCTTGTGAGAATCAACCATGGAGCAATGCTGATTTCTTTTCAAAAATTTAAAAACCAAGTCTATGCGTAAGGGTAGAAGTAAAAGATAGGAATCCAAGCTATTCTATTGTTCAATTATTCAAGACAATTTGGTAGCCACCTTGAATGCTCACAAAGAAGGTGAAGTTTGGAATGATCTTTATGCTAACTTTGAATTTCATATTGAGGTTAACCCACTTGGTCCTACGAGTTTACTTGAGGGCGAGTAAAGACTAAGTGTGGGGGAGTTGTTGGTGGTCAAAATCAGTCATCATATACCACCAACTTAGTCCAAAACATGAAGAGATAGCTTGCTTTTATCATATAAACCTTTGCTATTTACCTAGTTCCACTTGTATTTGCAGAAAGTATGTTTTGCAGGTGTAAAGATGGAAATACGCCAAATACAGGTGAAAAGCGCACTGCAGGACTACGCTTTGGACAAGAGGAGCACAAGCAGGACAAATTCGACCCTAACTGGACCAAAGCACCGTCGGGGACGCGAAGTAGAGTGGGCCACAAGACAACATGCAAAGGATAGGCGCAAGACGGGCCAAACCTGGGCCGGCTACCCCCTGGCACGGCCGCCGTAGGCCCGGCTCCGTTCCCACCGCGCTTTGTCCCGTGACTCATCCCGACAACGTAGCGGCGGTTGCATGGGGTGCTTTTCACGCTTGGCGCCAAAACTCCCACCAAAATGCTCCGGAAACCGCCTTCTTCAACCTATTTAAGGAGCCTCACTCCCTCCTCTCAAGACATCATCCCATACACACTCACATACACATTCCTTAGGGGAAAACACTTCACTTGCACACACTTAGAGAAGAGTAGGAGCACTAGTTCCACTTAGAAGGGAGTGAGAGAGGAAAGAGTTGGAGAAAAGAGGAGTAGCGACCCCTCTACCCGTGTACGTCGGGGCTTGGCTTTTCGTACACTCGGTGGACAGTGCCGAATTTGTCGGCTCCGTCCCCACACTTGTACCTCTGTGGATCTTCATTACCACTTGTCAACCTGTCGGTGTTCCGGCTGAAGAAGAAGAGGCACGGGACCTGTTCTTCCTTAGGAGTGCCTTGGGATCTTCAATAAAGTTAGCCAGCAGTTGGAAACCAGACATACACTATCCTGTTTTCATCCACAACAGGAGAAAACATAAAAGATTAGCCTGTATGAGTAAGTGGTTACCACGCATGCACATTTCATATTCATAGCCGCCTAGTGGTTTCTTAATACAATGCCTTCCCGGAACGGCGCTAGAAATGCTTGTTGGCATTTCTTAGCGCAATCACTAGAAACAGGTTTAGAACCCATCTCTAATGACGGCACCTCGAAATGCACCGTTGATATTCCTAAGTGAAACCACCATGTCGGTGATAACACTAGGTCAATCAACGGTGATAGATCTTGCCATAGTTGATATTTCATCTGCAAGCGCACGGATCTATCATTGTAGCATTTCACCCGGAAGTATTTAGGGTATCGTTATTTATATTTTTCCAAAGGAAGGCTTGTGTATAAGAAGCTAGCATGGCATCTGAATATTGAAATATGACTACGCAATGTCCAACTTGATCATACAGGGGTAAGCAATATGATTTGTAGATAGTGTGACACACACATAGGAATCCACCTTTAAGGATAAAGAAAATAGACAAAGAATAAATGAATAACCTAATGGAGTAGTCTAATGTATCTAGTCATGGTCATGACAAATGAATATAGTTAGGATCATATGCAACATGATATATGAATGGTTAAGTCTAGGATAACAGGGGAGACCCCACCGGGTAGTGCGCTACCCACCAAGGCATTTACAAACTCCTACACGGCGATACACACGTGGGGGATTTCAAGGGACGGACAAGGCTGTCACGACCCAGCCGCCTACCCCACAACTGTGGCATGCTGTCATATCCGAAGGTGCCTTAATATCCGGGCACCATGCCCGCATACAAGGACACTACTCATGTCCCCCCCAGGGATCCCCACCCTACGGATGGACGGACTAAGATAAGAGCAAACCCGAAGGAACAACGAACCGTTATCCCACATCAAATCATGTAAGCAATATGATGAACAATGATGAACAAGGATGAACATATCAAGATCATGATATAAGGAGTATATGCTAGTTCATATATCAAGACTATAACATGAACAAGACTATACTCTAATTCAAATGTTAGACCATGAACTAAGAATAAGGACTCACAAGTAGAAGAAAGCTCCATGAGAGATATATTACCAAGCAACTCTTTCTTCTAGGAGACAAGCCCTCCTTGTAGCTCTTCTTCTCCAAACTCTAGCCAAAGAAGAAGAAGAAGAAGAAGAAGAAGAAGAAGAGAGGTAGTAGAGGAAGAGTGAGGTGGTGGTGCTGTAGGTAGGACTCCTTGTGGTGTGTGTTGAGAGAGGGAGCGAGGGGGACTACTTATACATGGAGGAGAGGGGCCTAAGTGCTAAATCTACACCAAACCGACCATATACCGGCGTCTAGGTGCACCGAATCGGGCCACCCACCACTGCACCGCTGTTGGTATTTTTTAACGCACACGGATAAATCCACAAGCACACGGAAAGTACCGTTATAGCTTTCACCCGGAGTATTCAGGGTATTGATTTCCACGGGGAACGAGAAGTGAACTAGAAAGGATCAAGTACGTCCAAGAGATAAGAAAGAATAATATTTTTGTAGGTAGAGAGGGGTTCTCTAAGGTTTTTCCAAGATTACTAAATACCAAGGTTCGGGCTTACTAGACCCTACTTACTTGGGAGCGCGGAACCTTTTCCGATTCTCGAAGAGACTGGAAACGGTAGTCGGGGTCGGGCGCCAAAAGCTCTCTGAAAAACACCAACCCGTACATGGTGGACTACAAAGGCCTGATCGGAGCTGTCACCCCCGGGGCTACCACAACTATTCCGTAGGTTTGGGCGCAAACTCAGGTAATACACTAGCCTAGACACCACGTCTATGCTAATGATTACTAAACTAGCCCGGATCCTGGACTAGAGCACTCGGTCGAGCGGAGTTCCAGCAAGTAAAATAAAGCAATACTGAATTAAGTCAAATAATAAACTTGGAAAATACCACAAAATAACCTGGACGTTACTCAAATTGAGTCAGCTCCGTAGAGGTACAAAAGTTGAGGCAGAACCGACAAACCCGGCTCTTCCTCTTCTCTTCTCCTCTCACTCTCTTCCTCTTTTCTAATTTTGTACAACTAGGTGGAGAACACCTAGAGGGACACTACTACAAAATGTGTGTGTGGAAGATGAAGCTCAAGTGTAGAATGGTGTGTGTTACAAGTGAGGGGGTGCCTCTCTTTATATAGTGGAGAGGAGGAGTGAATGGAGGGCTCTCCTTGCTTCGAGGTCTTCTTGGCGGGAACGAAACTTTGCACCGCATGCAACCGCCGCTTGAAGACCGGTCCAAACCGCCAGAAAAAGGGCGGCAAATTTTGGCGAAAATTGGCGCCGGCCGCCCCCGCCGGCCGGCCCCCTGGGGTGAGCCTCCCGGCCCCGGCCTTCTCCCCATCGCGCGTTTTGTCCTTCAAATGTTGGGCCTATGATGGTGCATGGGCCAAATTGTGCGAGGGTTTGGTCCTCTTGATTGATCTACTCCTTGGCGTCTTTTATTCAATACACTTTCTAATTTATTTGGTGACTTTGTACCTGTTTCCACTCTTATACCCGCAAAACATAATTTCTACGAATACAAGTGGAACTAGGTCAGAAGTAAAAGTATATGTAACATAACTTTGCTCCTTTCTCGTGAATTGGATAAAGGTTGGCGGTATAATATACTTTCGATAATGACCGCCAACAAGTTCCCCAAGCTTAACCTTTGCTCGTCCCGAGCAAATAGCTAAGTGTTTGGTTGTTGATCGGGAGTTGCTACAATGCTGATATATGTCAAAATGTACCATGCTCATAATAAAGTATTCTTCCGTTGTTTAAATAAAATGGCATTTTTTATCTATCCTTGTTTACTTAAATCATATGGGGCTTATAACATTCTCCAAACTCTTGGGTTATTGCAAGATAGAACGGTTTTCATAGAAACACTAGTCATTCATTCTTTGATTGATCATTCATGCGGAGATTTTCGTAATGATTCCTTAAATCATCTCAGTGTGCAAACCATAAGGAGAAACAAGTCATAAGCCTTGATCAAGATGTGCAAGTGAAATTTTATTTCTTTTTGATAAGGTATGGGCTAGCTCTTATTTCTTTTTAGAGAAGTGGGCTCTACTCGCCCTCGGACACTTGTCCATTATTCTTCTCTCTCTTTTTTTTTTTTTTTTAGAGGCGGTATCGAAGTACCCATTATTTTATTTTTTTTGGACACACGTCCATTTTTTTTCTAGCTTAGCCCATAACCTATTTTTAGCAATGTGAATGTGAATCTTGATCAAAAGCGTATGACAGGTGTCTCACATAGGCTATCATGAGAATTTTGATCATTAAGGAATTTTGGAAATTATTCTCCGAATGATGAATCTCTCTTAGAACAAAATCATAGTAGATTCTATTTTTACCATATCATATTCGGCAATAGCTTAGAGAAGAATCATGTGTTTGCATACCCACAAATCATTAAGTTTTAGGACAAGACAAGTTAAGCCAATAAACTTAAACATTGGGGAATACAATGTTATAAACTAGGTGCAAATTGAACTATAGACAGAGCATCTATTCATCATTTCAACTTTAGAGAAATTGAGCATCCTTATACTACATATTGGAGTGGAATCATATTTTTGTTCTTTTCATTTTTTTTTAAAGGAAATGAAAATGAAAAACTAAGAGATAAAAAAAAAATGATAGGGGCGGTAGGTACTTACCTCCGTGGGGGTCCTCCCCCAAGCTAGCTGATGGCCTATGGGTTAGGGGGTAGTACCCCATGTGGCGCCGAACACCAACCGTGCCTCGTGCTCCTGCCGTCTCCGTTCCGCCTCCCTCTGCTTGAGTATGTTCCATCACCCATGAGCATCAAAGTTTGTTGTTGATGTAGCATCATGTCCTCAAGCATTGTATGCTTCTTCGTTCTTCTTTGTCTCCACACTGAAATGGTTAGCAACAAGAATACCCGAAGGTGTATACTAGCTTGATAACATGTTCTTGCTTTTTATTAATAGGAAAAGTGCTTTTTTTATAACAAGAAATAGAGATTAAGGCGTAGGTAAAAAAGAAATGAGTTTTTTTTTTTGAAAGAACAATTTTATTGAAGGTAAATCACATAAGGGCGGGTTATCTCCCGGAAGTGCTCTGTTTAAAGACGACAAAGCTCGTCCTTGGGAAACCTTTTAAATTTGAAACCAATGTTGGTGAAGTGGTTTCCCCTCCAACACCAACCTTTGAGTGTCGATCCCAAACTCATGCCGAGATACCATGAAATTTGCAAAATTTATGGTAGACAAAAGCATCTACAATAACCCTTTCAAAATTTTTATGAACAGAGAGCGAGAAAGGGTTGTAGATCATGGTGAAGATGGTCGAGTTATGGATCGACTCGAGATTTTTCATATGAGCATGGAATGGATGGGACAATTAGAATGTAACTTCCATGTTCGTTGATGAAATATCCTATTTGTGGGGAGCACTTTCTTTTTCATGACAGATCAAGTTATCCGCAAAATATGGATCGAAAATTATTATTGCGGAGACTGTCTCATGCTCTCCCCAAAGATGATCGGGAATGAATTACGATGAGACATCGTGTGTGGGCATAGGGGAGAAGGTGTAAAAATGTCTTCTATATGAATTGGTTCACCCTCTATGTGTTGTGAGTGTTCTTGATGCCTCATATAGGAATTCGAGGTATATGATGATTCTGATCAAATTCTTAAAGCATTCCAAAAATCATCATCAAGGAAATGGTCATCCTCAAATTCAAAGGGACATGCATAAGGATGGGATTCATCATCCCAAGAAGTGTGATTGCATGTTCCCATAACGGAGGTTCCTCGACAACCGAATTATGAGAAGAATTTGAAGGAACTTCAAATTCGGTTTTTAAGTGCCTCCTTTTTATTTGTCGGGGCTTGACTCTATTGGATCTTCCGAAAACTCGTCATATATACCGGTGTATGGGGTGTTTTCTAAGATCTTCTCTAGAATGGCTTTCCCCTCACTAATGGATTTATGCACAAACGAGCCTCTAGAAGAGAGGTCAAGTTGGAGAGCATCCTCCTTGCTAAGACCAAGATAGAAATGGCAAAGAATGACTTGGTCTGGCAAAGAAAGGTCCAGGCTTTGTATTTATAAGACTTAGTAACCCGGCCCAAGATGCTCCTAGAGTCTCCTTCTCTTTTTGTTTAAATCTGAGAATTTCTATTCGAAGGGCAGCGACTTCGGGAATCGGGGAAGAAAGCAAGATAAAATTTGTCTCGAAGTTCAACCCGGTTTCGTGAACACCTCCTACGGTATGAGTATACCATTGTTTCGCTCTTCCCAAAAGGGAGAATGGAAACAGATTTCCATTTAATGGTCTCCCCGTGTCATGCCGGATAAAATGAGGCAAGAACACAGTGCTCGAATTCCCGAAGGTGGCTATATGGATTTTCATTATCGTGCCCGGAGAAGGGTTGGTCCCGAACCATGGCTATGAAAGCGGGGCAAATTTCAAAGCCATTTGTAAGAATCGGATGGGATGATGGTGGAGGCTCCAACGAATAAGCCCTTTGGAGCCGAATGTTTATAGATAGGCGTTGAGTCCATGTGGTTGTGGTGATGGTGGTGGTAAGGTGCATAAAAATGGTGGTAAAAATAAAAAGATACACGGACGACTTGGTTCGATCCTAGAACAGCTACCGTTCCCCGGCAACGGCGCTAGAAAGCTTGTTGGTATTTTTTAGCGTAAGCGAATAAATCCGGGCGCGCACGAAAGCACTTGTTATAGCTTTCACCCGGAGTATTCGGGGTATCGATTTCCATGGGGAACGAGAAGTGAACTAGAAAGGATCAAGTACGTCCAAGAGATAAGAAAGAATAATATTTTTGTAGGTAGAGAGGGGTTCTCTAAGGTTTTCCCAAGATTACTAAATACCAAGGTTCAGGCTTACTAGACCCTACTTACTTCGGAAAGCAAATGAACCTTTCCGATTCTCGAAGAGACTGGGAAACGGTAATCGGGGTCGGGCCACCAAAAGCTCTACGAAAACACCAACCCGTGCGTGGTGGACTACAAAGGCCCGATCGAGCTGTCACCCCCGGGCTACCACAACTATTCCGTAGGTTTTGGCGCAAACTCGGGTAATACACTAGCCTAGACACCACGTCTATGCTAATGATTACTAAACTAGCCCGGATCCTGGACTAGAGCACTTTCGGTCGAGCGGAGTTCCGAAAAAGTAAAATAAAGCAATACTGAATTAAGTCAAATAATAAACTTGGAAAATACCACAAAATAACCTGGACGTTACTCAAATTGAGTCGACTCCTCAGAGAGTACAAAAGTTGAGGCGAACCGACAAACCCGGCTCTTCCTCTTCTCTTCTCCTCTCACTCTCTTCCTCTTTTCTAATTTTGTACAACTAGGTGGAGAACACCTAGAGGGACACTACTATAAAATGTGTGTGTGGAAGATGAAGCTCAAGTGTAGAATGGTGTGTGTTATAAGTGAGGGGGTGCCTCTCTTTATATAGTGGAGAGGAGGAGTGAATGGAGGGCTCTCCTTGCTTCGAGGTCTTCTTGGCGGGAACGAAACTTTGCACCGCATGCAACCGCCGCTTGAAGACCGGTCCAAACCGCCCAAAAAAAGGGCGGCAAATTTTGGTGAAAATTGGCGCCGGCCGCCCCGCACCGGCCGGCCCCCCGGGCCGGGCCTCCCGCCCCGGCCTTCTCTCTTCTTGCGCGTTTTGTCCTTCAAATGTTGGGCCTATGATGGTGCATGGGCCAAATTGTCTTGTGAGGTTTGGTCCTCTTGATTGATCTACTCCTTGGCGTCTTTTATTCAATACGCTTTCTAATTTATTTGGCGACTTTGTACTGTTTCCACTCTTATACCTGTAAAACATAATTTCTACGAATACAAGTGGAACTAGGTCAGAAGTAAAAGTATATGTAACATAAGTTTGCTCCTTTCTCGTGAATTGGATAAAGGTTGGCGGTATAATATACTCGATAATGACCGCCAACAACCGCCCTCCTTGGCATTGAATGAATCTGCCACGCCAAACCCGGGCCTGAACCACCTTAGGATGGGTGCGGGCGCACCTAGGTGCGCGCGCGCACCCTACCGGTCTTGCTCGGGCCGGGCCTTGGCAGGCATGTCGTGGTTGGGCTTGAAAAGTTGTGTGTCGGTGTTGGCTCGGTCCAGTTCTACGTTTTTCGGTCCATTTCTCCCTTGGGCTTGTTTGTCTTCGGTATGCGCTTTCCGTGGAGGCGCCTTTTGGTAATATTTCCACCAGTATTTATATAGTTTCTGCAAAATAATGTTTTGGACACTACAAGTGAAAATATATTAGTAATAAATGTATATGAGTATGAAAAAGGTATAATTTCAGCCCCTTTATGGTAGAATGTTGATGGTAAAAATATGTCGTTAGTGACCGTCAACACTCTCCGCCACATTGTGTATTGATAGCGTGTTGTCCCCGACACCGGGCGTGGGCAACGACTATGAGCTCTTTGTTGGTGGCGGATAGCGAATGGCTGCCTCGGTGGGTACGGCCGCGCCCGGTCCGGCCGGACTGCATCGGGCTCGATGCCACCCGGCTTTGGCGGGCTCAATCGCCAACGGTCGGCCGTGAGACCGTTTGGGCAACAGCCGGTTCGACCGGATGTCCGATTTTTTTTTTTCCCAAGTTTTTATTTGATTTTATATATATGTATAAATATTTTGTATATATATTTTTATTTATAGAAAATTTTTAGTAATAAAAACAAGAGTTTGTTTTATTAGTTAGGTATTTTATTAATTTTGATTTTTTTTCAAAGAAAGTTTTATTTAATATATATAGAGAGATGATATATATAGGATGTATATTTATATATAGTTGTTTTTATGTAAATATATATTTTACTAGAATGATAAATGGAATAAATTAAATATGGTTAAAGATAACTAAATATACGGAAAGAATAGTTAATTTAAATATAATAAAAAATCATTAAAAATTATTACCGACTTATCTTCCGTGGGGGAGTACCGCTAGTTGGTACATGTCAAGGCCTGATTTATGGTTTGTGGCCTCTCTTGAGCATGCTAGGGGACTCCCCCCCCCGCCCCCAAGCTTGTCTTTGGATGACATCAAAATAATAGGACAAGAATACTTGGGTTGAAAGGTTTATTATTATCATTTTTATTGTAGTTTTTTAGTTCACTAAACATGATTTCATCTCCATTGTCACCCCAAGGACTTACCCTCAAGAAGTTGACAAATTTCTGCATGGGTTAGTCCATATGATCGACCAAAATCTATACTAGCAACTTTGGTTCAATAATCAAACTTGACTCCATGTCTAATTTGATTAAGGTAGACTTTTTAACCTAAGCACTATGCTTAATTCAAGAAGCCTATAGAAGTTTGATCAACATGTATGACCAAAATTTCCAAACCAAAATAGACTTGCATAGACAAAGGAAGCATGAAAAGATAACGAGATTCATCCAACGAGAGATGAAGACATAGACAAAATGATCATATTTTTATTTGCTTATGTATTTTTATTTCAACTTTTTTTGTTTTGCAAGGTAACGAAAAGAGATGAGAGTGCAAGATATATGTTACCACTGTTGTGGTCCTCCCCAAGCTAGCTCAAAGTCCATCGAATCGAGGTTGTACCCCCGCTTTCTCGGCTTTTCTCGCATGGTTATTATATGGTAGAACACGAGGGACTTACCATCCCTCATGATTACCTCATTGCAAATCATATGCAGAAGTAGCAATTGATCGAGCTAGTTGATTTTTGTTTAATTTCATTGAAACTTTATCATTCCGGGAGGACATATAATTTTCATCATCTTATGTATACATAAAGTTTTTTAACTTTTATTTCTCTCTTTTTTATATAGCAAGGTAAAGTGACATCATTTTTTACCTTGGTGTGTGTGGAACTCAAGATTTCTCACCTTCCTCCCGCACATGGACTTTTGTGTAAAAGTCAAGTGTCGAGTCAAGGTCTCCTTTGAGTGTGTCCCATCACCAAGAGCTTTAAAGTTTTTAGTTGATGTCGCTCTATGTTCCAAGCATCAAATGACTTGTGCTCTTACGGATCTCAACCTTTGAAATGGTTAAAGACAAGAATACCCAAGGTGCATACTAAATTGAAAACATGTCCTTGCTTTTATAAGTAAGATTTTCTTTTGTAAAATGATTTTTTAGATAATTCTATTATGAACATCGGCTACTACACATGCATGTTATCATGAATATTTTTTATAAGATCCTTTTAACCAACGCCTTCCCGAAACGGCGCGAAATGCTTGTTGACATTTCGTAGCACAATCACCAAGAATGGATTTATGATCCATCCCCGGCGGCACGACTGAAATGCTTGTTGGCATTTCTTTGCGTCGCCACAATAGATAAATAATATCCTTAGTGACAACGTCAAGAAACGCCGATGATAGATGGATTCATATGTTGCAAAGGTCAATCCGCATAAGCGCACGGATCTATCATCGTAGCATTTCACCAAAGTATTCAGGTATCGTTCATTTATATTCTCCCATGGGAAAGCATGGTAAAAGTCTCTAATTTGAACATGGACAAGATAACATGATCAGATAATAGACTCAAGTTCATAACAGGTGTATGGTAGATAAGGGATAACTTGACACCACACTTGAACCAATCTCAAGGATAAAGGAAAAAAAAAAAGAATAAACCTAACATGGAGCGGGCATGTCCTAAATAGTTATGTTAAGAAAGCGGTTGTACATACATGCTTCTATATGTTAAAGATTCTAAGTTAAGGTAGCCATGGTCACTATTGACTTACTTCGGGCACCGGAGCGCACAGTTTACCGGTGATACCGGCATAAAACCCTACACCATATGGGACGTGGGGGATTACAAGGGACGGACGTGGCTGTCACCACCATGCCGCCTACCACCTCGTCCGTCCGTGTATGGGGCAAACGAAGGTAGCCTCTAGCCTAGACACCATGTCTAAACTATGACTACTACTCTAGCATGTCGACAAGGCTTACCCATCCTCGGGGTCCTTCGCTAGAGCAACCACCATGAGAGCGGACGATGAACCCACAAACCAACAACAACCGAGACTAGTCTCAAGGTAGAATTCAACATCTCAACTTAGCTCTTGTTCTAAACATGTATGTAGGATGGATTAAGCATAAAGTTCTATATGACAAGATCATAACATGGTAACTATATACTAGTTCATATGCTAAGATCAAATCATAAGAACTATACTCTAGGTCATAAGCATAACTATATTGATAAGTAAAGAACAAGAACAAGATGAAGAACATGACATGAATCAACAAAAAGAACATTATATTGATCATACCAAATATCTTGAAATGATCTTGATCTCGATTACAAGCCCTTGCCAAGCTCTAACTACTAACTAAAAGGTAAAATGATAAAAGTGTAGAGGGAGAATGATCTTGTGTGGTGTGTGTTCTAAAGAGGGGGTTTACCCATCTATTTATATAGGGGATTGGTCGGTTTCGCGCCAAAATTAGCTTGCCCCGCATGCAACCGCCGCTTGAGTCTCGGGACAAACCGCCATCCAAATCGGGGCGTGAACGGAGGATTTTTCGGTCTTGGCGCTAAAATTTTCGCCGCCTCGCCTCCAATTTTCGCGCGGTGGACTCATGGGCCGCTATGGTTCGCTTCCTCGGTGGTGACCCGGCCTGGTTCAAGTCGATTTCAGCCCCGCTTGTCTTCCCCTTGGTCAAAGCGTAGTCTCGCTTTGTGCGCTTTTTCATCTTTATTTGGTGTATTTTCACCGTTTCCACATTTATACCGCAAAACATATTTTCTTTGAGTACAAGTGAAACTAGGTTAATAGCAAAGGTTTATGCGACATAAGTGTGGTAGTTTCTCATGTTTAAAACCTAAGTTGGCGGTATAAAGTAGTCGATTTTGACCGCCAACACATACCCTGGATCAATTGCCCGCATTTGTTGGCTCGTGTCGAATAAAAGAACCTGTTGGTTCTGAACTAAACGGCGCTGATCAATAAATATCTATTGCTAGCATAAGCAAATAACAAACACAACACTTAAAAAGTAATGTTCATGTCAAAAAGGAATCAAGTATATCCATTTCCAAACAAAAGCACATGGCAAAAAATTGAAAAAAATTAAATGATCAAACTTGGCTTGCTGTTTAGTACGAAACATCCAAACTTGCTTACGAGAAATTAAAAATCTTTTTTTTTTTTTTTTTGTCAACCAAAACCTTTTCTTTAGGCGAATGAAGGAATAATTTAGGTACTTATTAATAGGAATGCATGAACTAAATTTTATATGGTCAATACAAAAAGGTCGAGCAAATCACACGTGGTCATTGAGAAATTAGCTAGCGAGTATATATGTAAGTGCAGGTGGGAATGAGGGCACGTACTATTTTCATTGAAGAACTGAAGAGGGATTCATCATGGCATCGTGGAGGGGTTGTCCTTGCCACGCCTCCGCGTGGGGAGGGCTTCGAGCCGCACCGCCGCGTGTCGGCCAATCGGTGGCCTCGCGCGGTCGCACGCGCTGCCTCGTGGCTCGGGGAGCACCGAGCTGAGAAGGCACGCGCCACGTCCCGGCCGGTTGGCGGCCTCGCCTGCGCCGCGCTGCGTGGTGAGGATGGGAGCCACGAAGCGCCGCCGTGTGCCGCCCACCAGTTGGTGGCCCTCGCGATCGCACGCACGCTGCTGTCTCGCGGAAGCGGCCGAGCTGGCCGGGGGGCTGTGCCGCCTCGACCAAAGGTGGTTGGTGTGGCGAGGGAGGGGATGAGCCGCGCGCCGCCGTGCGGGGGAGCTGCGCGCGCCGGGATATCGAGTAGGGTTTTCACTGTTTCAGTTTGGAAGGACGGGCTGGTAGGCGGGATTTGAATCCGCCTGAGGGACGGCACGACGTCCGCACGAAGTTGCCTACAACTCACTTCGGGCCTCTTTGGCACAGCTCCGAGCTGCTCTGGCACAGTGGTTTTGCAGGTGCTATAGCGATTTGGCAGGCAGGAGCGGGAGCAGCTGGGAGCTGTGCCAAAGAGGCCCTTCATCATTTGCCCTTTTCTCAGTACGGAACGGGCGAGGAACGCCTTAAAAGAGAGGAACGAGCGGATTCTAGAGCCTTCGTCATTTGCCCTTTTTGTCTCACAATTTTTTTTTTTGCTCCCATGCTAGTAGGATGGAATATTCCTTTTAAAGGAAGGATTTAAAGTACGACGAGTGCGGATAGCCTAAACTTGTGGCTACTACTGTAGACCTCTGCAACACTGCCATTTACGGGACAGAGGTAGTACTAGTAGACCTCTGCAACACTGCCATTTACGGGACAGAGGTAGTACTAGTACTATATATTTGCAACCCCAGGAAAACTTGATCATCTCGTGGAAAACTTAAAAATAAGTGTCAGTGAATTTGTATTCACAAAAAAAACAAAGATTGAATGTTCAAGATACAAGATATTCAAATCGTAAACTACAGATGGCCATTCGCAAATAACAACCATCAACACAAGCGACAAATAATCAACCACGTTAACTCTAGATATTAAATAAGGTCTAAAGATTGCCTGCAATCATCCATCATACAAATGTGTCCATGTCCACCATACACTAACAGCACGATGCTAAGATTGAAGATTACATATGACCACTAATTAAGATAGATAAAGAGAACCAAAATATCACCAACACATGACGAGTAAGATTCTCCCCCTTTTTGGCACCAAGCACCAAAACGAGAGACTGCGAAGAAGATCACTCGTCATCACCGACAAAATCAGAATCACCATCAACATCATTGTCATCATCATCTTCATTGTTGTCAGCATCATCTTCAGCATCGTCACCATCATCCTTATCAGCTGAGGGGACGCCAGGGGCGAAGCTACAGCTTGCCATTTTGGAATAAGGACCCCGATGAATGCCTAAAATTGAAGTATAAAATACTATTCAATCATTGTATACAAGGTTAATGACACCAGTGAAAACTATCGCGACACCGGCCGGATCATATGCTGGGACCCCATGCCCAAGGACACCACTGAAAACGACGAGCTTGCTTCCTTCTCCGTCGGCCTCACCTCCACGACCTTCACGGCGGCCGCCACGGCCACGGTACCGAATGAGCCGTGCCCACCGACGGCGACGGGGGGGCCAACGCTTTGTCTAGTATCTCCATCGTTGCCTCCACTCCCACCGGCAGCTTCTTCTCCTTCCTAGCGTTCTTTGCCACCCACTGCTTCTTCTCCGCCCTCGGCGTCGCTAGGGTTTCCTCCTTCCTAGACCCGAAAAGAATTTAGTGTCCCTCCCGGTGGGTTTGGGTCCCTGATACGTGGTGTCGTCATCTTCAACGGTGGCGAGAAGGTGGGTGGTGGTGGGGGAGAGGGTGAGGAGGAGTGTGGCGGCGGCGTTGCGCGTTGTGGGGAAAGCGAGGAGTGGAAAGCCGAGTGGAGAGGAGTGAAGCCATGAAGGGGTGAAGTAGTGCGGCGCTCATGTTATAGTGAAGGCATGCAGACGGGGTTAGACATAGACAAGATGGCCCCAGGGGCACCAATTTTATTTATTTCAATTTTTTGTCATCGACCGCAACCTCAACCAGTTAAACCTACTGGCCGTCCCACTACGTCGCAGAAAGCGCCCACCATCGCCGCCTCGCCACCGTGGTTCTCACCGGCGTTCGCCGTGGCCGAGTTCGCCATCGTGGCGGTGCTCCGGCCTAGACATGTTCTTTAGGTCGCCCTAAAGAACCTAGCGTCATCGTGGCCATCAAGGCCGGCAATGGCGACATTGCTGGAGCGCACCTCCGCCGTGCCGCCATTGTCACCGGCGAGCATCTCAACTCTAACCCTCGGTGAGCTATCGCTAAATTTCTAGCCTAAATTTCTAATAATTATATTATAGTTAAACATAGGAAAATAAACACATGTTGCAAATTAATAAAGCATAACCATATGACAACGAAAACCAATAAAGCTAAGAACTATACCCAAATGATAATCCCACATCTACCGCCATCGCGTCCGGGGCGTGTTACCCGACTGTTGCCCTTCTTCTTTGACAACGAGCGCCGGCCCTTGCTCTGCCCTCTCTTGCCCTCTGGGTTGCCGGCCTCTTGCGGCCTTGCCCTTCTACCACACGGGGAAGCCGAGAATGCTTCTGCGACACAAAAGCAAAAAAAGCGTTCAAGTTCCGCTGGCCCGGCCAGCCTACCACGCGAGTCCCCGTAAAAAGTAGCCCTCCCTCCGTCCCACAAATAAACACAATTCTTTGACTTCTACGATTCCCGTTTAACCGTTCATCTTATTCAAAAAAATTTAATAAATACTATTTATTTTGTTATGACTTACTTTTTCTTTAGAGATATTTTCATAATGATTTATTTATTTTATTATTTGCATAAAAAAATCTAAATAAGACGAATGGTCAAAGAGGATTCGTAGAAGTCAAATAATTGTAATGTTTATTTGTGAGACGAAGAGGGTGTACACAAATAAGTGCACTTTTTGACTTCTATGCACCAATGTACTATAGAGCACAAGAGCCTTTTCCACTGGACTCCTGTTTACACAAAAAAGTTTCACCACATTGCAGCGAAAATTAGGGCGGTTCTTTTTACTACAAACGCTTGTACACAAAGGGGGAGTAGGTGTATAACATGTAGAATAGGGCCCACGTCGCCCACCGTCGTTCCGTCCAATCCTTTGGTGTAGGCCGTGCGGTGTGTGTTATCTGCACCTGCACGGTGATGGATGCCCGTCTCGAACAAATAGAGGCACCGATTGGGAAGACGAGAACGAAAAGACGGATGGATGCCTACTACTCCTACGAGACTCTTTTTTCTAGCATGGTTCTCGTATAAAACTTAGTATTTTTTCTAGCACTCGGTTCACTAATCCAGGCCGGCGAGCATCTAAACACTAACCCTCGGCGAGCTCTCGCCTTAATTTCTAAAAATTATATTATTACATTTCAACACGGGGAAATAAACACATGTTGCAAAGTAAAAGCACAATCGATGTTTACACAACCATATGACAACGATAACCAAATAAAGCTAGGTTAGGGGACATCTTGCACATCCTGCGGAAGGCGTAGATCGCTACGCCGTCCAAGTGCCTCAAGTTAAGTGCCCAAAGTTTGAACTCATGATGGATGCGGCACGGCGGCTGCGGATCCACGGATGGCTTCTCCCTCGGCTCGCGGCGCGTGCATCCTTCCCGCCATGTGCGGACATGGTGCTCGAAATGTGATCCTTCATAAAAGGTGTTTCTTTTTGCTTAATGGCTTAAAGGAAGAAAAGAGAAGTGAGAGGTTAATGAAAGGTACTCCACCACCATGTGCCAAAAAACTTGCAACATGAAAGTTGCTCAAAAAATAGATGTCTATAAATTTTAATAATTTGTTTGTACACTTTGATTGCAACATAATCCTTTTTGGGACAAAAATTATGAAGGAGAGAGTAGGTCTCACATGACACTTGCTTTTTATGAAGAACCACAGTCTCTCGATCCTTTATAAAAGGAGTGCCATATGAGACTTACTGCCCTTCATAATTTTTTCGACAAGAGATTTCATACTTCCATATTTAAGTTTGTTCGCTCCACCTTCATCTAGCAATGTGGTACTAAAGGAATTATGCTCCCTCCTTTGCACTTCATGGATGGGCCTTTGAGATTTTCTTAATGGCTTTAAGGAAGAAATTTTACAAATTAAATCTCTATAAAGTTAGTTTTTTTAAATTAAATCTTAATGGGACATGAAAGTTGCTCAAAAAAATGTAGGCACAAAAATCCTACTCCCTGCGCAAGCACACACCGACAAGCCGGGAATAGGCGGCTTTACCCCTGCCCCTCGTCTTGAATCTGAAGGCGTGCCGATCAATTTGACCTGTTAATTGACAAGGAGGTAAACGTGAGATCCGGAACATGCACGGTGAGACCAAGACAGTTCCGCATGTATGGCTCTAAGGCGGATGTAAAGACATATAGCTATGAGAGCTATCGTCCATGAACAATGAATGCATTCGGTAAGCGTACATAAAGATATGATGTAAAAAACAAATTCTTTGAGCGATCATAAAAGACATGTTTGAACAAGTAAAGTCGATCATCATGATGTGCTATCGTAAAGTTCTATTGCATAGATCGAATTAATTGACAACATGATAAATAAAAAGAAAGTAAATCACAAACATCATTAAAGACATTCATGACACGTGAAGAAGGAACTACCCTATGTAAAAAACGTTATCACGAACCCGCAACACGAAATAACTTAGAAGCATAACCGTGTTCGGCAAGTTTCTTGACTTCGGGGTCCATGAAGAAGGAACTACCTGGCGTAAAAACCTATCGAGTTAAACCGATCTTTAGTCCACCGGATGACTAGCTCTAGAGTAACCCAAAGATCTGTATCCACCGGATGACACAGTCCTGTCAAGATCTAAACGCATACGAACCCGCAACATGTGACAACTTAGATTGATCTAGCTCGGCTACGATGAACAGATAGATCTAGTAGCACGGTAAGATGGCCAATTAAAGCACTAAAAGCAACTAGATCTATGATATGATAAAGGCGAGACATCTCAATCTAAATTGGGCAAAAAGTGTGTGCAAACACAATTAAATAAGTAAATGAAAAGCATTGCGGACATGTGGTAACTTAATGAATTCATTAGATCTTGCCAAAATCTAATGAAGCCGATAACTAGCTCTTAGCCGGACCGTAGCCCACCGGATGGCTCATGATCGACAAAAAGAACCCTCTTGCCCCGATAGCTTAAATCCGCTGACGATACTAAGCGTGAACAAGACTTCTTGCAATAATCTAAATCCGCCGATGATACTAGACATGGTGCAAGGTTGCCGGTACTTACAGAGGTCGGCGGGTCGATGAATCCTCTTGCGATAGATCGGCGACACGGCCCGGACTCGAAGGGTGGCGGAGACAAGGCACGGAGCCGGGTTGTTTGTATTGATTTTGGAATATCGTTTACGATTCTTAGGGGTCTCATATTTATACCCCGGGCTTGATGAGTCCTAACTAATTACGAATAATTAATAACAAAAATATCTAGCTAAGATACATTGTCCTCCAAGTCTTCTCCGAGTCGTGGAATTGCACGTGATGTGGGCCCTTGTCCTCGGATATTCTTCTTGGCGCTCCACGCTTTGCCGAACCCTCTCTTGCTTAGCTCTTCTCTTGGACTCGGGCTCCTTAGCCGAATAACGGCGGCTTTCCGAATGCTACAAAGATTGCGGCTACTTTCTTGCTAGCCGAATGACTCCTTGCCGATTCATCACGTGCCGATCCATTTGTCATCCGGGCTCTACCAAATTTTGGTGTTAACATATGGCCCCTCAATTTTAGAGTAAAAGAGGCCTTTTTGCTCTGAAATTGACCATGATCTCTAAAAATTCGGGCCAAGCTTTTAACCGGGCTAAAATTACCGAGGCCCATTTTTACGGAGGTTTCTGCAACACTTTGTTCAACTCTTCAATCTTCTTGGGACCGGTGCCACCGGAATTTCCATCAATGCGAGTCGGCAAGCCAGGTCGCTTCCGCTTCTCAAGATAAGCACTGAATAGATTTTTTCATATACGCCTTCGAGCTCTCTTCCTGTGTATAAGCGCAAGCAAACTCTTTCGGCAACCATCCGGATCCCTTTCTTCCTCAATCCTTCTACCTCTTCTTCTCGGATCGAAGCATTGGTGACCCTAGCCTTGAGCAATGGAGTAAGTTTTCCTCCCATTTATCCCTTCCTTGCTTTTTATGCGAATCTAACCTCTTTTCTCCCCGATGATATCTTGAAGTCCCCGAGATGCCGAGATTGCCGAGCTCCGTCGCCAACTTGCGGCGATCAGAGGAAGCACTTTCGGGGCTTGAGCGCGAAGCACACGAACAAGCTGTTGAAGACATGGAAGACATCGAAGAGGATCTGTACATCTTTACAAGGAACCAGAACTTCTATGAATCGAACTTCAATTGTAAGCCTTTAAAATTGGTTCTCATGTTATTCCTTTCCTCATATCAGCCTCCGCTTATCATCTTTGCTCAATCTTCTTGAAGGTTTGCTTGGGAAGATTTGCTACCTTGATCGGCGCATCCCGTCGGATGATTAGGATGGTAGAGACACCAGGCCCGATCGCCCAATGAGGATGTAGACCGCATTCAGCGCTGAAAGAAGTTTATGATAGTCTCTTTGTGAATGACGATATGTAATCCTGTTGTAACAATCATGTCTTCCTTCCAACTCAATGAAAACCGGTTCCACCTCATCATTTTAGCTTGTTTTCATGAATAGATCTCGCACATCTTAATCTGACCGTCTTAGTTCTCGACTTGGGCGTTGCCGAATCGCTCTGTTTTACTAAACGATCGAGAAAAGCCTAAATGACCTGAAATTGCTTTGGCCCATTTTACTACTCGGCCCAACATATATTCTTAAGCCCACGTGATGCCTTCAGAGCTATAAAAAATATCTTACTCCATTAACCCCAAAACCAAAACCGTTCTCGCCTGTTCGCCTTCTCCCTTACCGAGTACGTAAAAAACCCTCAATCTTCAACAAGTATCCAAGGCGGGTGGTGACATCAACCGCGGCAAGCGTCCGGTTGAGGACGAAGCAAGTGGAAGCCAAGTTCCTCATCGGCAATGTCTCGAGTAAGAAATTTTATTTCTCCCTTTTCATTGACTCCCTACTGTCACTGTTCATCTTCTTGTTTTTCAATTTGACCAATATTTTCCTTGATTCGATTTTTTTTTCTTTTTTTTCTCTTGGTCGACCGATTCTCATCCCTGTTTCCTCAATGCCTGCCCCAAGCTTTCCTCTTTCCCAACTAGAATCCTCTTCCCCTGTATTGGAGTACCTCTCTGATTCGAGGAAGACTTGTGGTACCTTCGGAGAAGAAGGAGAAGAAGGACGAAATCATCAAGGAGTTTGGCGAATACTCCATGAAGGCTGCATCAAGAATCTTGACCAAGAAGATTCTATCGAGGCAGCTCTGCGGACCAACACCGGTCGGGTTCCAAATCTGGATTTTGTTTACTTGCATTGTACCCTTTCTATCGATGCTCTATTGGTCATTTACGGTTTTGTTTGAAGAAAACCAGCAGACTTCTAGCGTAAATCGCTCATTTGCGGTGACAATGCGCTGCGTCGGCGGCGGCGCCATTTGTCTTTGCCGATAAGGTGAAGGCACGAGGCAAAAGCGGTGGTGGAACGTCTTGAAGATGTGGCGGAACAACCGCATCGGCGATGTTGCCATCCAAGGCATGCATCCGGGAGCGGCCATGAGTCCGACGGCTTTGTCGACTCAAACCGGTGAAGACTACTCCATCCATCCGGTTGGCTTCCGTGAGGCTCCTGAGGATATTGACAATATTGAAGAATCCATGGATGTATATGAAGATCATGCTACTGCTGTAGTCCTGTCCAATGAGCCGCAAGCTGTCTTCAACCTCTTGGAGGATTAGTTTGTATCTAGGATGAATCAAATAATAAAATCCTTTGTTGAATCCCTAATTCTCCCGCTGTGTATCTTCATTAGAGTCTTTACCGAATGAATCTCTACCGAATAGATGACGTTATCGTTAGCCGAATCTTAAAAATCCAGCTTCCAGATAATCCACAAACACTATTTGCTTGCAGTATTGAATGCATCTTTACTTTTCCTCTTCCCAATAAACCAACCGAAGGTAAAATGTCGATGCGGAGGAAGGCGAAACGGGTAGTGATAACTTCTCCAATAGGCACCCCTTAAAAGAATACTTTATTTGGCCAATCAATCTGCCCATGCAAGAAACTTGATCTTACGGAAGTGGTAGTAATCTACCATGCTAGAGAACTCACCAATGCCATGAGTGTAGAAAATTCTCGGCAATATTTTTATAACAAACCTTTTGAAGCTGTTGAATAAAGACTCTTTTTGTCTGTATACCGTTGTATTTTTATATTTTTTGCACTAAAGGCGACATAACAATTTTATGTCGGCTGTTCTCCAGCTCCATGGATAATTTTTTTTGCTAAAGGCGATGACTTACACATCGGCTATCTCTTATGAATAGAACAAACTTTCTTTGCTCGCAACTAATAAACTATGCGTGTCGGCCAATCATACCTTTCAATAATTGATCCTTTAGAAGCCGACCGTAATCTTTCCTTTAAAATTACTGTGGGAGCCGACTATCTCGATCGGCTATTGGTCTTTGTAGCGATGCTTGTGACAGGACCTTCTTCCCATTCTCTTCACGAGAAGCATTCCACGCCTTCATATTCCCGAGCGATGGTTCGATGGGCGCAATGCTTACCGAATCGTCGGCTTGCACTATCTCGACATCATCACCGTTCCTTTGGATGAGGACTTGGTGCATGGTGGATGGAACGCATAGCAGTTAGCATGGATCCAATCTCTTCCAAGCAATAAGCTATAGGACCCCTTACTATCGACCGAAAAGAACGTAGTGATCAAAGTTTTGAGCCCTTCATCAACTCAACGTGAACGGCTCCATGGGTATCTGAAGGATTTCCGAAAAAGTCCCTAAGCACAATGTCCGTCTTGAGCAAATCCTCCTTGGTCATCCCGGCTTTTTTGAAAGTTGTATACGACATTATGTTGATTGCAGCTCCTCCATCAACGAACATATGAGTCAAGGGTTTTCCATTCATGTATCCCTTCAAGTAAAGAGGCTTCAAATGATTGTGCTTCCTAGGCACATCAAACACGGCTTGTCTTGATAGAGCCAAGCCGTCCTAGGAGATCAATCATTTCTTTGTTGTCAAAATCGAAATAGGCCTCTTCATCCGAATAGGCATCTTGTTCCTCTGGATCCAAAGTAGCCTGTTCTGTAGGTGCTTTACAAACTCTATTGGGATGTAAAACACCATGCTAACATCTGCGAACGCCCATTTGCTTTGAATACTCTTCTACCGAATGACCGGCTTCCCGAGTTTTCTTCTTTGGGCGCCACACCTGTTTGCGTTAAATTTTGTTGCTTCCTTGAGCTCCTTATTTCTGAGATGTTGGACTCTTCTCTTCTGGCTCTTCCTTAGACCAGGAGGACACCATTGTCCCTTCTGCCACACATACTCTTGAGGAGAGTCCATGTCATCATCGAAATCCTCCACATCAGCCCATGCTTGATCTCGCAATCCTCTTCTTGGCGTGAGGTGTCTTGTCTTTATTTTTAAGCGCCAATCATCCTCTAGGAAGCGTGCCCCTAGTCTTTCTTGGATGGGGCGGTTGACTCGTGCTGTCTGCACCCGTGATATTGCTCACTTTGCATTCGGGGCAATTGTTCCTAGCGAGGCAACTTCAAGCCTTCATTCCAAAGAATGTCGAAAGAAAGGGCAGTCCCAATGAGACTCCTCTCGTTCCTTCATATACTCCTCCCCGCTCTCGGTGGTACATCTCCTCTTCATACCTCTGGCTGTTCCCGGCAAGCTGGCGATCTCTACGATATTGCTTCTCTTGCTTGTCTTTGCCACTTGTTCAGCAAGATACGAGATGTTACCCTTGGTTTGGAGGCTTCTCCTTTCTCTCTGCTTCGGCTATTTGGAAACCGAACATGATGTTGCTTTGGAGCTACGCACTAGACACTTGCCGACTAGGGTCAACCGAACCGCTTTGCTTTGCCCTTTCGAAGTCGGCACTTTCATTGGGGCTTTACCCTTAGGATCACCGGCGTAAACCATGCACGAATCGAAAGCAACCATGTTTTGCGGGGAAGGGTTCCTTATCCACCTTCATATTGTTGTTGAACTTGAGGAGACCTGGCTGTATGGCCCTCTCTCGAATCTGGCGTTTAAAGATTCGGCGATCCCGGTGATGTTGTGAGTGATCATATCATGGAAGCCACAATATCTGCCGATCTTGACCCAACCTCGACGCTTCATAGAATGATTATCCGGTAGCTTGATGCGTCCTTCCTTGACCAAAAACTCAAAGAGCTTCTCTGACTTGGAGACGTCGAAGTCGTATGCCCCCTTGAGTGTCTTCATCTAGCGCTGATTAACCCGGGCAAAGCTCCTTGCCCCAAGCAAATTCGGCACCGCTATGTCCTCCCCTGCCATCATCTTTATTTTCTCCCTCTTCCAGAAGTGGTTATATGTCCGATAAGACACGTTGCCCCCCTTTCTCGAAAAACGGGTATCCTTCTTGATGCTCGAACCGAGTAGCCATGAGTGACAAACGCCTTGAGAGTTGTCCTAGGTCATCAAACTCCATGCCGGCTAGCTTTTCCTTGATAGCTGGGTGCATTCCCCGAATGGCCACGGCCGGCAACTGATGGTCTGGCAAGTTCAAAGAATAACAGGAATTCTTTGTCTCCCTGAACCTGCGCAAGAACTCTTGTGGTGTCTCATTGTACTTCTGTGTCAACCCCATCAAGTCGACGAGCTCTTTCTCATTGGAACCGCTGTAGAAGTATGAATAGAATTTATCTTCCAGCTCAGACCAGGTTCCAATAGAATTGGCCGGCAATGTAGCAAACCATGTAAAAGCCGGCCCTGTAAGGGATGATGGGAAGAAGCGAATCCTCCATGCTTCATCATTGGCAAGCTCTCCCAACTGAATCAGATACCGACTGATGTGTTCGGTAGTAGAAGTGTCGTCCTGTCCTGAAAACTTGGTCAAGTCGGTAGGAGGCTTCAGTCTTGTAGGAAGCGCCACTCTGTTGTACCAATCAGGGTATGGTGATTGATACACATAGGGTCGATTCTTGGGCTTAATCCCAAATTGGTGCTGCATCATATCAGCCATCCTCGCTAGGAGTATATCCATGTTTGAATTACGTGGTCCATGAGATTGTCCCGACCGTCGGTGGCCTATACCCGAGATTTGGCATAGCGTGAATTGTGGAGTACTCAACGAACTCCGTGTAACCCGGGCCAAAGGGATTTCTCTGTAACCCACTGGCCATTGGAGCTATTGAATAGGTGTTGTATGCTGGAGGATTCCCAGGTGTACCGAACGCCGCTTCTCCATGTGTCTTGGCTCCGGATCCCTCTGGTTTTTCTGGTGTCTTGTTCTCTCCTCTAGGTTCTTGACCTACAGCTCCTTTCTTTGGTGGTGGCTTGGGCGTATGTATATATCTTGGCCCTGAAAGCTCACCAAGCCGAGCCTCAAAGTGTTGATCAAACTCAGGTCCAAAGCTAGCCTTCATGATGTCGCGGAAAGTGTTGAAGAACGCCAGTATTATGATTAGTCATTACACTTCCCACGGCAAATGCAACAATCTCCTCCATCCGACGGATTTCTTGAGGACTTGGTTCCTCATCTTCCTTTCCCCGCCCCCTCTTCTTCATCGATATTTGCTTTGAGCATATCCCTTGTCACCGGGCATCAATATCTTTGGAAGATCCATCTTCTAGATGATTGTACCGCTCTTTTGCTTGGAGAAACATGACATGCACTTTTGCAAGAAGGCTAAGCACATTTCTCTCACCATGGCCTCCAGGTCAGGAGGCAAGTCATCCATCGGGACTTGGATGACTTTGTCCTTGTCGACGTTGTCAGGCATCGTGTTTTGATCTTGACGTGTCCCATCGGGCGTGCCAAAAAGTGTGTAGGCACAAAAATCCTACTCCCTTCGCCGCACACACTGACAAGCCGGAATAGCTGGCTTTACCCTGCCCGGGCGTCTTGAATCCGAAGGCGTGCTAGTCGGTTTGACTGTTAATTGACAAGGAGGTAAGCGTGAGATCTGGAACATGCCCGGTGAGACCAAGACAGCTTCGCATGTATGGCTTTAAGGCGGATGTAAAGACATATAGCCATGAGAGCTATCTCGTCCATGAACAATGAATGCATTCTCGTAAGCGTACATAAAGATATGATGTAAAACAGCTACCGAACGATCATAAAAGACATGTTTGAACAAGTAAAGTCGATCATCATGATGTGCTATCGTAAAGTTCTATTGCATAGATCGAATTAATTGACAACATGATAAATAAAAGAAAGTAAATCACAAACGTCATTAAAGACATTCATGACACGTGAAGAAGGAACTACCCTACGTAAAAACGTATACGAACCCGCAACACGAAATAACTTAGAAGCATAACCGTGTTCGGCAAGTTTGCCGAATCGGGGTCCATGAAGAAGGAACTACCCTGCGTAAAAACCTATCAGATTAAACTAATCTTTAGTCCACCGGATGACTAGCTCTAGAGTAACCCAAAGATCTGATCCACCGGATGACACAGCCCCTGTCAAGATCTAAACGCATACGAACCAAGAATATGTGACAACTTAGATTGATCTAGCTCGGCTACGATGAACGAGATAGATCTAGTAGCACGGTAAGATGAACAATTAAAGCACTAAAAGCAACTAGATCTATGATATGATAAAGCCGAGACATCTCAATCTAAATTGGGCAAAAAGTGTGTGCAAACACAATTAAATAAGTAAATGAAAAGCATTGCGCAACACGTGGTAACTTAATGAATTCATTAGATCTTGCCAAAATCTAATGAAGCCGATAACTAGCTCTTAGCGGACCTTAGCCCACCGGATGGCTCATGATCGACAAAACAACCCTCTTGCCCCCGATAGCTTAAATCCGCCCCGACGATACTAAGCGTGAACAAGACTTCTTGCAATAATCTAAATCCGCCCGACGATACTAGACATGGTGCAAGGTTGCCGGTACTTTACAGAGGTCGGCGGGTCGATGAATCCTCTTGCGATGAGATCGGCGACACGACCGGATTCGAAGGGTGGCGGAGCCAAGGCACGAGCCGGGTTGTTTGTATTGATTTTGGAATATCATTTACGATTGCGGGGGTCTCATATTTATACCACGGGCTTGACGAGTCCTAACTAATTACGAATAATTAATAACGAAAATATCTAGCTAAGATACATTGTCCTCCAAGTCTTCTTGGAGTCGTGGAATTGCACGTGATGTGGGCCCTTGTCCTCGGATATTCTTCTTGACGCTCCACGCTTTGCCGAACCGTCTCTTTGCTTAGCTCTTCTCTTGGACTCGGGCTCCTTTGCCGAATAACGGCGGCTTTCCCGAATGCTACAAAGATCATGCGCTACTTTTGCTTGCTAGCCGAATGACTCCTTGCCGATTCATCACGTACCGATCCATCTGTCATCCAGGCTCTACCAAATTTTGGTGTTAACAAAAATTAAATCTCTACAAATTTTATTAATGGACCAAAGTCAAATTCCAAATATTTATTAAGTTAGTTTTTAAAATTATTGCTCTAAAAAGCTAAAGGTGTGCGGGAAATGAAACGCATGTTAAAATTTTGGAGGGCGCCAAAAGTTTAGCATTAGTCTAGGACTTTAGTCCCGGGCTGTGGGTGAACCCGGGATTAAAAGTGTTTTAGTCCCGGGTTGCTTTTGAACCCGGTATTATTAGAACCTTAGATCTATATATTGGGCGCCGTCTTCTTCCTTCCAATCTTCCGCCGCACGCCGCTTTCATCTCGTGAGCAGGTGCCCCACGGATCGTGGAGGCCCTCCATGGGATCCGGTGAGGCCTTTGCGACATGAGATTTTAATGATCGGGCGGCGGTGCACTCCGGCGTAGCGGTGGCGACATGACCCGTTCTTGGCCGAAAAATTAGGGCGGTTCCTTTTACTACGACTTGTCTACACAAAGCGTGTCTATAACCTGACAAGTGCTGATCATAACCACGCCCTTGCATGCGAATCCTTTGAGTATCCTTCACACCTCGCTGTAGAATAGGGCCCACGTCTGCCACCGTCGTTCCGTCCAATCCTTTGTAGGCCGCGCAGTGTGTGTCATCTGCACCTGCACGGGGATGGATGCCCGTCTCGTACAGCGAGGCACCGATTGGGAAGATGAGAATGAAAGACAGATGGACGCCTACTACTCCTACAGACTCTTTTTTCTAGCACGGGTCTGTATAAAACTTAGTATTTTTTCTAGCACTCGGTTCACTAATCATTTCAACTGCAATCAAACATCCAGACAGCATAATTTTGAAAAATATAACAAAATGCATGGTTACAACTAATGAAACATCTCATTTTTCATACTATACATACTACTCGGGATCTTTTCAACATCAACCATGCATCTCGGCGGCGGTGTGATTGTAACGACCTTCGACGAAGACGAACGCCTACAAGCCGGCTCAAGCACGCCTCCCGGGTTCTTGGCGACAATGGTGAGTCTGGTGATAACTGATAAGACTCGTGATACTCATGTGAGTAGTAGCTCTGCAGGTATAGTACCCGGTCCAGTGGGATGCTCCGTCCCACCAGGGGGTCGCCGTAGATTGTGGAAGCCCTCCATGGGATCCGGTGAGGCCTTGGCAACGCAAATCGCGATCTCGCAAGCCAAAGCACACCACCGCCGTGTGCGCCATGGTTCTCAATGCTAACCCTCGGCGAGCTCTCGCCTAAATTTCTTAATCATGGCATAAAGCCATTGCATCTCAATATCAAGAACATAGCGAATATCTTGCCTAGGAAACAAGGTCATAGCAATCCATTTATGCATGAATCTAAGTGAGGGATGTTGGATGCTAGCATTGGTGGGTGTGATTCTACCATGCACATTCTCACCGAAAATTACACTCCAAAATTCTTTATGATGAAAACCTTGCGAGGGGAGTAATCTAAGGTGATAGAACATTTCTTAGCATCAAAACCTAAGTGTGCGGCAAGATATTTCCATGTAAGAAGATGATGATGCTCAAAAAGACGGAAGGTAATGCCATTATCATCATATTGCAAGGAGCAAAGAAATTGGATGGTGAGCAATCAAGAACCTTCTTCCCGGAGGGGGTCGATACCCTTCCATCCAACAAAGAAATCCAAATGCGAGAGAATTCGGCGTCCATACCTATCTTTTGAAGGAGGTCGGGTCGTAGGCGTGGCGCGTGGGCAAACTCCCAATCCTTGATGAGGTTGTACCCTTGCATCTCGCGGTCTCCATCCAAGTCGAGGTGGGGGTCGTCGTCGTTCCTTCCCATTGTTCCCCCTTGCTCATGCGGGGCACCTCCACTTCTTGCATCGGGCTTCCCTCGGGCTCGGTGGAGTGCGTGCTCAAGCTTCGAGTGGTGCGCCTTGAGCTCCCGCCGAGGGCCTTGAGAGCACCTGTAATTTTCTTCATGGCAAAAGACTAGGCGAATATTTGCACGGTGGTGATGTTAGCTAGAGAATTTGCGCGAGCTTAGCTTGTGGATGGTTGTGCTAGAATTTTGGGCGAGTTTCTTTGCACTTGAGCTTTGCTAGAGTTTGGAGAGTGCAAGAAAATGGAGCAAGCTTGAGTGAGAGAGTGATCAAATGAGAGTGAGATGGGTGGAGTGCATCAACCGGCTCTCTGGCGGATATTTATAGAGCGAAGCACCGGTCGATTGGGAGCGTGGGCAATGGCTAGTAGCCGTTGGCAAAAGATGGAGTGCGAGGGGCCCCCATCGCCGGTCGGGCGGGGCTTTGGATTTGGGTCCGGCCGGACCTGTGGTGGGCCCTCTGCCGCTCCCCTTTGGCGGTGTGCCGAAAGCGGTCACATAGACCCGGTGATCCGTTGGTGCTTCGTTCGAATTCAAACCGTTGCTCCGATTTTCCATTTTCCCAAAATTCTTTTATTATGAATTGATTTTTTTGTAAAAAATTTCAAAAATGAGAAATGGTAAAGATAAAATCTATCCTATTAGAAAGTGAATTTTATTTTATTTTATTAAAAACTTTTATTTTGGAAAAAAATTTATGAGTTTTGAAAATTATTATTATTACATATGTATAAATTATATTTTATTCACGTAATACATATATATTTTTTTTTAGATACTTACCGACTTACCCGCGACGGAGGGCCCACTATTAGAGTCCATGTGGCTGGACTTTTCTCCCTTTGTTGATGCTCTTTTAGCTTCGGGAGAGGTGGATGACTTCTTCTCCCGCCATACTTTCCAGGTTTTCTTTGCTTCCGGGGTAGTGGGAGCTGAATCTTCCTTTTCTTCACGCTCCTGCTTAGGAGTTGTGGTGGTGACTTTTGGTTTCTCTTTTGTGTCGCTCTTTTTCTCGGGAGCCGCCTTTTTCTTTGGCTCCGGCTTTTGTTTGATTGGCCTCATAGGGGAGGACTCACTTTGTTTCCTAGGGTTTATCACGATCTCCATCTTTGGGTGTTGGACTCGTATTTGATGTGAATCATGGGAGTGTGTGTCCCCAATCGACGAGTCCGGCTCCTTGAAGGTTCGAGCATCCTAGGTTTCCTTTCCTTGACGGGATTGATCTTGTGATAGCCGTTGAAATGGCATCGTACCATCCGATCCGGGAGTTGAAAGGCGATGCGCCGTCTTAGACAAATACTTTGTTGCATTTGTCGTATTCGGAATGGTCTCCCGGGGAGGAGAGGTACGTCGTCATTGTCCCCATGTCAATGATGACAAAGTCTGCATTTGGGATATAGCTATCTTTTACTGCATGCAGTATATCCTCGACTATTCCTTCTGCAGCTCTAAAGGATTGGTCCACCATTTGGAGCTTCATTCTTGTAGGGGTCAATGGTGCAAAGAGCGGTATCATTTGTTCTTTTGGACATGATGTTGACACTTGCCCCTAAATCATAGTAAGCTCATTTGAATGTGTGCGGGCCAATGGAACAGTGATTGTCGGTTGCCCTGGGTCCGCTTTCTTTTGGACGAAGGGTGAATCTGCAAAAACCCTAGGGCTAGGCCGACTCGAGGGTTACCAAACCTTGTTGTCACCATGTTAACCGACTTCGATCGGGATTTTGTTTCCACCTAATCCTTTCCCCGAGTTGGGAGAGATGGCGTAAGTAATTTGTGTAATTTGAGTTTCTATAATTTTATTAAAACTTTGCTTTGATTCTTAATCTGCGAAAGATAAACTTTCTAACTTTGCATTGATATTTTCAAACATTTTATCAATGAAAGAAAGCTTTTTGGTAAGGTTTTCATTTGTCTTAGCTTGACCTAGAACTAAATCTTTCAAGGAAGGTTGATTCGAATTGTAATTCGAGTTGAAGTTATTACCTCCTTGCGGGCGATTACGGTTATTCCACCCGTTATTACACTGGTCGGAACCCGTTGTTGATGTAGGATGCTTCCTCCGGGGTCTCGGGCGCTTACTTCTGAGTGTCTAACATCTCCACAGACTTCACACGTCACGTGTGAGTCCATGGCTTGGATGGTGCTGCTCATCGCCTGCTTGTCTGCAGCTCTGTCATCCAACTTCTTCATTAATAGGTCTAATTTGGCGGCAAGCATATCCGTCTCCTTTACGGTATGCATGCCTTTTTGTGTTTTCGTGGGGGGCTCTCTCCTCACCCCATCCTTGATTCTCTATCATCTTGCCGATGAGAGCTTGCGCTTCATCGACGGTGTGGGAGAGAAAGGCCCCTCCGGCCGAAATGCATCAATATGCCCCTTGGACATGGGTGTGAGCCCATTATAGAAAATGCTGGAGCATGAGCCATTGCTCCATGCCGTGGTGTGGGCGGGCGAGGATGTACTCTTGCAGCCTCTCCCATGCCTTGGGTATGGGTTCATTGGAGCTTTGCTTTGGAAGTTCGAGATTCTTGCCCCTGAGGGCATTTGTTTTGCCCATCGGGAAGAATCGAGCGACGAATGCCATGGAGCACTTGCTCCACGTGCTGGCTGCTTCCTTGTCTTTGTAAAACCATCGTTACGCCTTCCCCACAAGGGAGAAGGGAAACAGGCGGAGCTTGATCACGTCTGGCATGACGTCCCTGATCACGATAGTGTCGCAAAGCTCTAGGAAGTTCTGAAGATGCGCATTGGCATCCTCGCTTGGTAGTCTGCAAAACGGACAAGCCTGTACCATGGTGATGGGGCCAGTGCGGATCTTGAAGTTCTTGTCACCGACATTGACCTGCGGCCCAACGGGGGCGTTGGACATGGTCGGGACAGAGTAGTCGCGGAGTGACTTGGCCATGAGTGTTGGCGAAGATGGTACGGGATCGGCCGGGTTTGATTTGTTGGCGGAGTAGCAGAGGAAGAGCTTGCGCGAGACCGGTTCTTCCTTAGGAGCGCTTCGAAATTGTCGATGAAGTTGTTCGGTAGGTTGCGACCAGTCATACACTATCCTATTTTCATCCACAACAGGAAGAAAACAACAGAGTTAGCCTGCAAAGACTAGGGCTATCATTCATACATGTGGTTATAATCACGTTATGCTAGCTTTATTTTTCTTTTTTTTTTTTTTTTTAAGTAAACCATGCCTTCCGAGAAGCGGCGCCGAGAAATGCTTGTTGGTATTTCTTAGCGCAACCACCAATGAGTAGACTTTGGATCTACTCGGGATGATTACTCTAGAAATACTCGGATCGATTCATAGGTTTACTGAGGGGTTCAATCCGCAAGCGCACGGATCTATCATTGTAGCATTTCACCCATGAGTATTTGAGTATCGTTATTTATATTTTCCCAAAGGAAGGCATGTTTATGTAAAGACTAGCATAGTGATGATTATAGTTCACAATGTAAGTATGAATAACCATTAGTCTAGTACAGGGGTAAACATGATAATCGGGATAGGGAGAACACACTTCAAGCTACTATAAGGATAAAGGAAAATAAGGATAAAAGAATATCTATGGTGAACAGGCAATTCTAATATCACATGTGCATAGAACTTTAGTAATCATATGAAGTTAATGAACAATCATAACACTATGTTTAGACGATGAGGAGATGCCCGCGGGTGTGGTCCGGCCGATAGACACTTTCAGAACTCCGACTCAACACCCGAACGTGGAGGAGTGCAAAGGACGGACAGGGCTGTCACCACCTGCTGCCTACCTCACTACCGTGGGATGCCGGCATCTTTGATGGTTCCTATACACCTAGGCAACACACCTATGCATATAGAAAACTACCAATACCCCCCGGGACTCGGACCCTACGGATCGACAAGCAAGGATAAAGGCAAACCCGAAGGTACACCAAACCATCACCCTAGCATAATACTACAACTCTCCAAGAACAACATATGAACAATTAGCCTATAGTTAGTTCATGTCATTTCATAACATATCAACTATAGTCTAGTTCATACCCTACGAATATAACCTAAAGATAACTATACTCTAGTTCATATGCAATGTAATATGAATAAAAGGAATTGAATATGAAAGAAAGCTCCATAGTGTATTACCAAGAAGATCCTTCCAAGGAGACAAGCCCTCCTTGAAGCTTAGCCTTGCTCACAACTAAATACTAGAACTAAAGAATGAACAAGTGAGAGAGGTAGTAGCTCTTGATATGATGTTCTACTTTGAGGTGAGGCTCCTACCCTCTATTTATACTAATTTTGGTCGGTTTGATGCGGGTAAAAATGGAAGCACCTATGGGAACCGCCTATGCATGGTGGCATGCAACCGCGCTGTGAAAGGTCGGCTCGTGGGGGGCACCAGGTAGATTCTGGCGGACCCACTTCCGGTCCGGCCGGACCGGGGTGGCCCGTCTCGCGGCCCTTTCGCGGTGGGCTCTGGGCTGCACTGGACCTGTAATGAGGGGTGCTTTGGTGCATTTTTTAGTTCCTGACTTGGGCCTCTTGAGTTGCACTTATTTGGTAGACGTGTTTTCCGAAGTGTGCCTTTCGTGAAGTTTGGCACATTCTCACTTGATTCCATGTACTTGTCACGCAAAATATATTTCTCGGAATACAAGTGGAACTATGTTAGAAGTAAAGGTATATGTGCCGTTGGTGTGCAAGATTCCCCTGGAAAAAGACATAAGTTGGCGGTATAAAATGGTCGATAACGACCGCCAACAAGTCCCCAAGCTTAACCTTTGCTCGTCCCCGCAAATAGTTAGATACTTGGTTGTTGATCGGGAGTTGCTTCAATGCGATATAATTCAAAGTGTAACATGTTTATAACAAAGCATTCCTCCTTTATTTAAATATGTTGGCACCTATATTCACCTTTTATTACTCAACGTATCTGCGGGGCTTTTGACTTTTTCAAGTTCTTGGGTGGTTGCAAGAAAGAATGGTTGCCATAGAAACACTAGTCATTCATTCTTTTGACCATCTTTCAATCAGGGAATATTTTTATTTGCTTTTGAAATATTTTTTGAGAAAGTATGGGCTATCTCTTTTTTTTTTTTTTTTTTTGGAGTGGGTTCTACTCACCCTTGGACTTATGTCCTTTATTTGCTCTCTTTTCTTTTTTTTTTTTTTTTTTTTGGAGATGTGGGCTCTACTCGCCCCGGACACATGTCCATTTTTCATCTCTTTATTATTATTTTTTTTTTCATAGCCCATATCTCTCTCTTATTTATTTTTTTTGAAAAATTAAAATTCCCGGATGTCAAGTTTCTCTTTAGAACGAAATTATAGTAGATTCTTTTTGCACCATATCAAATCGGCAACAACTTAGAAAAAGTATCATGTCTTTTGCAAACCCACATTTTGTTTAATTTTTTTTTCAAGGTGAGATATTATTAGCCAACAAACTTAAATATTGGGGAATACAAAGTTATAAACTAAGCACAAGTTGAATTATAGACAGAGCAACTATTCATCATTTCAACTTTAGGGAAACTTAGACATACCAAAGTCACATATAGGAGTGGAATTATATTTTTGTTGTTTTTATCATTTTTTTTTGAAAGAAAGTGAAAATAAAAGAAAGTTGGGAAAATGCATACCTCTACGGGGGTCCTCCCCAAGCTAGCTCATGGCCTATGTATTGGGGTAAAAACCCGATGGATCTCCGATGGGGCCTTACATTAGCTTCTTGCATATCATGCGGCGATTGGTGGATGTCCATGAAGTGCTGCTGATTTTGCTGCTACCACTGGGTTGCTTGCTACACATGGTTAGTTAATGTGTTGTGCATCTCACCTGTGCGGATCTCAAGTCCTCCGGCTTCGACCGCTGAGGTTGTCGATCGCTGTCGATCCGGCGTGGACCGACGAGGGTCGACGGGCGGTGGCGACCCTCCGAGTCGGGACGACAACTCCTACATCCCTGGTCCTCATGAGCTCCTAGCTCCTCCTGAGGGCTGGGTGTACCCCCAAGCATACTGATATCCGGGTGTTACCCCGGGAGTCTGCATGGTCGGGAATAGCCTAGGCGTTGGGATATGCTGTGGTGTAGCCCATGGCTCCTGTGAGTTTCCAGGCTCATCTGCTCCCCTTCTCCTGTATGACCTGCAAGAGGCAGAACTTCAACGCGCTTCAACAACTCAGTCGAAGGTAAGTGATGTGGACTTATACAAGGAGAGTTCCGGGTTAGGAAGCGGATACTCATTTGTATAGCCCGGGAAGAAGTAAACAAGTGTCTCGTGGTCATTTTCATCAAGTTTCAAATGATGCCCTTGTATCAAGGAGTACTGCGTGATCTCAATGCGTGGGGTAGGGATGTATGTCACATCTTGCCCCTCCAACACACCAACACCTTTAGCAATCCTTGTTACAAGGGAGGTGCAGCAGATAGTAGTGGAATGCCTAAAATTTTCAAGCATGTTTTTCACTGTTTCTTTCACTGGAGTAATTTTTATCTTCTTAATCATGGCATAAAGGCATTGCATCTCAATATCAAGAACATAGCGAATATCTTGCCTAGGAAACAAGGTCATAGCAATCCATTTATGCATGAATCTAAGTGAGGGATGTTGGATGCTAGCATTGGTGGGTGTGATTCTACCATGCACATTCTCACCAGAAATTACACTCCAAAATTCTTTGCGATGAAAACCTTGCAGGGAGTAATCTAAGGTGATAGAACATTTCTTAGCATCAAAACCTAAGTGTGCGGCAAGATCTTTCCATGTAAGAAGATGATGATGCTCAAAAGACGGAAGGTAATGCCATTATCATCATATTGCAAGGAGCAAAGAAATTGGATGGTGAGCAATGAGACCCTTCTTCCCGGAGGGGGTCGATACCCCTTCCATCCAACAGCAGTCAAATGCGAGAGAATTCGACGTCCATACCTATCTTTTTTGAAGGAGGTCGGGGTCGTGGCGTGGCGCGTGGGCGAACTTCAATCCTTGATGAGGTTGTACCCTTGCATCTCGCGGTCTCCTTCCAAGTCGAGGTGGGGGTCGTCATCGTTCCTTCCCATTGTTCCCCCTTGCTCATGCGGGCGCTTCCTCTTCTTGCATCGGGCTTCCCTCGGGCTCGGGGAGTGCGTGCTTGTTGGCGGTCATTATCAAGCATTTAATACCGCCAACTCATGTTCATTCCAAGGGAAATAAAGAATCTCATGGTGCATATGCATTTATTTCTAACCTAGTTCCACTTGTATTGGTAGAAAACATGTTTTGTAGGTATAAAAGTGGAAACAGTACAAATACGCCCAATCAACAATGAAAGCACAAAACCAGGATTGCGCCTTGTCAAGGGGAGGACCAACAGGCCGGAATCGGGCAAAATGGACCGATGCACCTACGGGAAAATGAACCAAAGTGGGCCAAGAGGTGACACACGGCCCGGCTCGAACCGGGCCAAACACAGGCTTTGCCGGCCCCTGCGGCGGCCGGCGCAAGCATGGCCCCGATCTGCCGCGCCTTCGGCTGACTTCCACATGCGAAATATTAACGCTGGGGAAAGGATGGTGCAAAATTCGTTTTGGCGCCGGTTTCTCCCCCGCCAAAGTGCCTAAATTTGGCCTCACCTCATGTATAAATAGAGGGCACACCCCTCTAATCATCATCACACACATCCACACACACAACCATTCACTCACTCATTGTTCCACTCACACACTCCACTCCACCACTCACACTTAGTACACATTGGAGTAGAGGAAAGGAGCTATGTTAGGATTAGAAGGGAGTGAGAGAGGAGGAAGTGTGGAGAAGAGGAGAAGCGACCCCTCCGCCTTAGGCGGACGGAGTTCGAACACATGTCGACTCCGTCTCGCATTTGTACCTCTACGGATCATCCCTGCGGTTTGGAGTAAGAGATCCGTGTTCTAATTACAGATAATTATCGTCAAGTTTGAGTTATTACTTTAATTATACGTTCGTCGGTTCGTTGTTTACCATATCGGTAGATGCTCTAGTAGAGGACTCCCGATGAAGACGGATGTTCCCGGCCGACGCTAGAGCACGTGATAACTAGTGTAGACGTGGTGTCTAAACTACGAGTCACCCTCGTTTGCCAATCAGTCCCACGGTAGTGAGGTAGGCAAAGCAGTGGTGACAGCCTGTTTGACCTTAGTATTCCTCCACGTCCCTACCAGGCGTAGTTTGGAGGCCGGACCCTTTCCGCGGACCAAGGGAGAGCCGGTGGCTACGTGAACATATAAGAAAAGAAGTAATTTGGCTTAAGGATAATCTGCTGTAGTAGAAACTCACTACCCGCCACCCTTTCCATCTTCATCCCGGTAGCTAGTCAAACCCGACTTAACACCCGTTCCTCGTGGAAATCGATACCCCGAACACTTCCGGGTGAAGTGCTACAACGGTATTTCCGTGCGCTTGCGGACTATTACCCGCTACGCTAAGAAACACCAACAAGCATTTCGCACCGTTGTCGGGAACGGTTGTCGTTATAGTCTTCGAACCTAGTCTACCCGTGTATCCTACATTATCCATTTCCACCCCGCCATTAAAACAAAAATCTAAAAAATTTATGGAGCACTCAACTATTGCAAAACTGCATGCGCTCCGAAAGTGGCGAGCTCTTAGAATGCCCATCTTCTTGAAGCCCATCACAACTTCGAGTTATGAGCTCATGCAGCCCCTACCGCCATGGTTCGGGATCAATCCTTCTTGGGTTATGATTACGAAAATCCATACCATCACACCGAGGGAGTTTGAGCAACACCGTGCTTGCCTTACCATTGAAGGCATGTCACAAGACACGTTGAGGTGGGAGCTATTCCCTTTCTCACTTGAGGAGAGAGCGAAACAAGTGGTTCGACCACAACGTAGGGAAGGCAGTAGGTGATTGGGAAGAATTGCAAGCAAGGTTTTGCCAAGCTTTCTTCCCTATATCCCGAATTGCTTCCCTACGTCAAGAGATACTGCGCTTCCGACAAGGGGAGAAGGAGTCGTTAGGTGCAGCCCGGGGCAGATTCTCAATTTTAACAAGGTCCGGTCCGAACTATCCATTCCTAGCCATGTGCCGCTCAACATTTACGGGCCGGGTTTGACCAAAGAGTCTCGCCTGCAGCTTAGACACGACCGCAGGGAGGGTCGTTTATACACAAAACCACGAGGAAGGGGAAGCCCTTTTAGACCGAATACTTGAAAACACCCTCCTCTAGAACCCATCCGTGTTGAGTTTGTGACCGACGAGGTTTCGTCGCTTCAGGCCGAACCTCCGAAAATACTGGACCCGAACCAAAGGAGGAACCCCTTTCGGGAGACCTCCCGTATATCGAGGGCGTATTTCTTGAAGATTTCAGAAATACCTCGAAATACGAGTCGGTAAAGAGACCACCGGTTCCTATCACCCCTAGAGAACCTCTAAGCCGTGGACTCCCTACGAGTCAATCGGGGGTTAACATCTATCATGAGCAGCGAATGGGTACACGAGAATGAGTCATCTTCTAAAAAATTCGGATTCGTACTCCCTCGTTCCCCATTCAATGCATAATAAAAAGAAAACAGGAAACGGTATTGTATAACCCAACCATGGGCATTAACATCATGTCACAAACCTATGCCCAAACTTATTTTGAGGAAGAGCAACGGCCCCACAATAAAGACTTTTTAGAGCTGATATGCGTTCAACTCTCCAAGGGTTGGGGGTTCTACACAATGTTTCTCTTTACCATGAAGGTGTCGGAATGAGCCTTGATTTCCACATTTTTGACATTGAGGATTTCGACATTCTAATTGGCCATCCCTAGAAAAGTTATTCGATCCACCAAACACGGGGAGTTAGATGTCAAATTAGATAGGGACACGTTCACGCTACCCATACAACAATCCAAAAACACAATAGCTGAGCCCCCTCGTCCCCCGATAACAACCATAGAGGTGGTGTCAAAAATACCTTTTGAAACTCCCGAAGAATCTTTAGAAAAAGACTCCAAATTCTTCATTGAAGAAATTAGCGAGATAGATGAATTTATCGATCTCCCTAAAGAAGAAGAAACGACACCACCTCCCATTGAGCTAAAAGCCCTTCCTGAAGGATTACGCTATGTTTTCCTAAACAATGACAAAAATGCTCTGTAATTATCGGTGATAAATTAACCGACGAGGAGTCATCCAAATTGATCAAAATACTAGAAAAACATAGGACGGTCTTCGGGTATTCATTGCATGATTTAAAAGGGATTAGCCCTCTAATTTGCTCTCATCGCATCCCTCGTTGACCCGAAAAGCCACCCTCACGCGAACCACAACGCCGCTCAATAATGAGATGAGAGAAGTCGTGAAAGAAGGAAGTCCTCAAACTTCTTCACGCCGGGATAATCTATCCCGTACCACACAGCGACTGGGTTAGCCCTATCCAGGTGGTACCAAAGAAAGGAGGCATGACGGTGATTGAAAACGCTAAAAATGAATTAATTCCACAGCGTGCCGTCACAGGGTGGAGAATGTGCATTGACTACCGAAAACTCAATGCGGCAACAAAGAAAGATCACTTTCCGCTCCCCTTCATTGATGAAATGTTGGAGCGGTTAGCGAAACATTCTTTCTTCTGTTTCCTCGATGGGTATTCAGGTTATCACCAAATTCCCATCCACCCTGATGATCAAAGCAAGACAACTTTCACATGCCCGTATGGAACGCGCTTATAGGAGAATGTCGTTCGGGTTGTGTAATGCACCGCATCATTCGAACGGTGCATGATGTCGATATTCTCAGACATGATTGAAGAAATCATGGAGGTATTCATGGACGATTTCTCCGTCTATGGAAAAACCTTTGACAACTGTCTTGAGAATTTAGACCGAGTCTTGCAACGATGCCAAGAGAAGGACCTGGTACTAAATTGGGGAAAGTGCCATTTCATGGTCCCGGAGGGCATCGTCCTTGGACACCTAGTGTCCGAGAGGGGGGGATTGAGGTAGATAAAGCAAAAATTTAAGTAATTGAAAAACTACCACCCCCCGTGAACGTAAAAGGAATCCGTAGCTTCCTAGGCCACGCGCAGATTTTATAGACGGTTCATAAAAGATTTTTCACAAACTTCTAGACCGTTAACAAGCACGCTAGCTAAGGATGTACCTTTTAAGTTCAGCGATGAGTGCATGAAAGCTTTTCGTACCATTAGGAAAGCACTCATCTCAGGCACCAATCATTCAACCACCGGATTGGTCGCTTGCCTTTTGAGATCATGTGTGATGCTAGTGATTACGCCGTTGGTGCGGTCCTTGGCCAAACCAAAGATAAAAACATCACGCGATCGCCTATGCTAGCAAAACGCTAAATGGAGCTCAATTAAATTACGCCACAACCGAAAAAGAGCTCCTAGTCGTCGTGTTTTGCTATTGATAAGTTTAGGTCTTACTTAGTGGGATCCAAAGTGATTGTCTACACCGATCATGCGGCATTGAAATACTTGCTCACTAAGAAAGACGCTAAACCCAGGACTTATAAAATGGATTCTCTTACTCCAAGAATTTGATTTAGAAATTAAAGACAAGAAAGGAGTAGAGAACACTTGCTATGGATCATTTGTCGCGTTTGCAATTCACTAACACGCAGGAGTTACCTATCAATGATTTCCTACGCGATGACATGCTCCTCAAGGTGGAGGACGCAACCCCATGGTATGCGAGATATTGTGAATTACATGGTTTCGTGTTACGTACCACCCCGCGAATCAAGGCACAAGTTACAAGTTGAGAGTCGCCGCCACGTGGGATGATCCATACTTATACCGAGTATGTGCGACGGCATGCTAAGGAGATGTGTACCCACCAAAGAGGGACAACAAATCATCGAAAAATGCCATGCAGCCCCGTCACGGAGGCCATTATGGAGTACATCGCACTCAAGCCAAAATTTGGCAAAGGCGCATTCTTCCGGCCGACGATGTACCAAGACACAAAAGAATTCATCGAAGATGCCAAAAGTGTCACCGCAAGGAGGAATTACGTCAAGAAATGCAATGCCCCTCAACTACAATCTCCAAGTGGAAGTCTTCGATGTTTGGGGTATCGACTTCATGGGACCTTTTCCAAAGTCCCATGATAGTGAATACATCCTCATCGCAGATCGACTACGTGTCCAAGTGGGTTGAAGCTCGGCATGCCACTGCGCATGCCAAACATGCTAGAAAAAATGTTCCATGAGATCATTTTCCAAGGTTTGGAACACCAAGGATGGTCATAAGTGATGGAGGATCACACTTCATAGACGGATCCTTTCGAGCTTTCTTGCGAGAGCTGGGATCTAAGCACAATATAGCCACACCTTACCATCCTCGGACAAAGCGGCCAAGCGAAACGTCAAACAAACAAATCAAAAACATTCTGCGAGAAAAACTGTCAATGCAATGGGAAGGGTTGGAAAGACAAGCTACCCGATGCACTCGGGCATACAGACAGCTTATAAAACCCCTATCGACATGACACCATTACAACTGGTCTACGGAAAAAGTTACCACTTGCCGGTAGAACACGAACATCGAGCCTACTTGGGCAATCAAGACATGGAACCTGGACCTTAAGCTAGCCGGGAAAAAAGCACAAAAACAATTAACCGAGCTAGAGGAATGGAGGGAGAAGGCGTATCACGGTGCCAAGCTATACAAAGAAAGAACAAAAAGATGGCACGACCACCGAATCCAACGAAAAAACTTTCCACGAAGGAGACAAGGTACTACTCTTTAACTCTTGTGTAAAGCTATTCGGTGGAGGAAAGCTGCGAAGCAAATGAAAAGGGCCATACACCGTCGTCGACGCCGCACCCCATGGCGCAATAACCATCACCGAAGCGACTCGGGTAATTTATCAAAGGTAAATGGCCAACGTTTAAAAATTTTCCTTGAGCCTTCTCCAAATAAATATATAGAGAAAAATAATGTTGGTAGATTTTGAACAATATAAAAACAACTCAACAATTGCTACCAACATATTGGAAAGAAAACACAATAAAAATAATATTAAATACAAAAACACATAATCATTTCCTTTCTTTTCCTTTTCTCTATTTTATTTTTATTCCTAAATAAGACAACATCACTCCAAACCGGGTTTTTCCACCGATGCCTTCTTTGTGGGGCCAATGTTACGATAAGATAGAGATGAGGGGAAAAAGTCACGCATGAAACGCTCACTCACGGGCGGCGGCGCGACCGGGCGGCCGGCCCCCCTCTTGTGGCCTCTCGCGCCCGGTCTTCTCACACGACTCGATCCCACCGAGCCTATCCAAATACCTACGGTGCACGGTCACGGTTCATCGCCAAACACTATAAATTGAGCTCCAATCCCCCATTTGAAGATCACACCAAACCAATTCACTTCTCCCTCTTTTTGAATACTTGCTCAACCTATCCATGGAAAACAACAAAGCCTTGTACCTCTCATTAGGATTAGACATTGAGCCATTTCAAGGAAACCCGGAAGAAATAGAAGAAGCCATGTTTGTGTCAGCTCAACCACTGGCAATCTTACCACCTATCAAAACTCCCAGGCCATCCTTCCCAATCAGGAACAAAGGTTCACCTAGCACGAACCGGCTTCATAAACCTCCCAGAAACAGCAAACCCAACGCAAAACTCATCTCCAGGAAACTGCCATCCAAATCAACCACAACTCCCGCGCGCAAAGGAAGCCGTCGATAGAAAAAGCTGCCCTCAAGAAGCCAGCACGCGTAGTCAAAAGAATTAGACCACCACTAGGGAGCCCCCCTATTAGAGGACAGCCCCCTGGTTTCTTCAGTGATAGTGAGGAAGAAAAACCTAAGAAGAAAACTACACTTGCAATGGTCAACACAAGGATCAACGACCTACGAACAAGAATAGAGAAAATTCATGACGAAGTAGGCTGTAGCGAAAATTAGAAGTGAAAAATCTAGAAGATTCCCTTTCGACTATGCATCGCGGGTTTAATGAGAGATTAGACCGTCTAGCGGAGACAATAAAGAGGGCTCAAAATCACTAATTGCTTCGGGCTTTTAAATTCCTCGCATTTATTTTTATTGTAATTGTGCGAAGTTCAATAAAGTTTGTCTTTGAATATTTCATTGTGTACTTGTTTCTATGTATTTTTTGTTAACTTCGTGAAAAAGAAACAAGTGTGGGGAGATAAAATTCAAATGCCATAATAACCAACTTAAAAACATAGACAAACTTTATCCTTTACACAATCTATTAAAAAGAACCACACATTATCTGAATTTTTGTGTTTTGATAGATAGCATGATTACTTGAATTTCTCCTTCCTGTACAAATAAGACTTGGTTTTTCCCTATTGAAAAATAACCCAAAATCATGTTCTGGGATAATCAAAACCTGAACTAGTATTCAAACAAAATAGCTACTTCCTTATTTATTGCATCTCGTCAAATTCAAGGATTAATGTTTGAGAGAGTTTAATGGTCCCAAGATCGAAACACATGTGCATAAATAAATTGGTGTTCTAAACCCTTATGCTTCAAAGACATGGGCTATGCTAAAAAAATGGGCACGTGCCCGCATATAAACAAAAAATAATGGGTACGTCGATGCCCGCCAATCAAAAAAAAAAAAAAAAAAAAAATAATGGACAAGTGTCCAAGGGCGAGTAGAGCCCACTTCTCTAAGAGAAGCGAGCAAGCCCATGACTCTTTAAAAGCAAAGAGGCATCATAACCAAAAAAGAACATTTATCATATGCACATCTTTGATCTAGGAATATGGCGCTTCCCTCCATTAATCTAGAATTTGACTTGACATTCTATACAAGGAAGTAAGCAATTTTGTTGGTACTCTCAAGTTTGATTAAACCCGGGAACATAGCACAAACTCTTTTCAAAAATTTGAAAAAACAACCAAGTCTATTTGTGCGGTGTAAGTAGAAAGAAAGAACTCCTGCTTATCCCCATCGCACGATCATTCAAGATAATGTGGTAGAACACTTTGAATATTGACAAAGGAAACAACCTCAAAAAAAAAAAAAAAAGTTTGACTTTACTCGAGGGCGAGTAAAAGCCAAGTGTGGGGGAGTTGTTGGCGGTCTTTATCAAGCATTTAATACCGCCAACTCGGGTTCATTCCAAGGGAAATAAACAATCTCATGGTGCATATGCATTTATTTCTAACCTAGTTCCACTTGTCTTGGTAGAAAACATGTTTTGTAGGTATAAAAGTGGAAACAGTACAAATACGCCCAATCAACAATGAAAGCACAAAACCGAGATTGCGCCTTGTCAAAGGGAGGACCAACAGGCGGAATCGGGCAAAATGGATCGATGCATCTACGGAAAATGAACCAAAGTGGGCCAAGAGGTGACACCGAAAAGCCCGCTCGAACCAGGGCCAAACACAGGCGGCCGGCCCCCTGCGGCGGCCGGCGGCGCAAGCATGGCCCCGATCCCGCCGCGCCTTCGCTGACTTCCACATGCCGAAATATTAACGCTGGAAAGGATGGTGCAAAATTCGTTTTGGCGCCGGTTTTCTCCCGCCAAAGTGCCTAAATTTGGCCTCACCTCATGTATAAATAGAGGGGCACACCCCCCCTCTAATCATCGTCACACACATCCACACACACAACCATTCACTCACTCATTGTTCCAATCACACGCTCCACTCCACCACTCACACTTAGTACACATTGGAGTAGAGGAAAGGAGCTAAGTTAGGATTAGAAGGGAGTGAGAGAGGAGGAAGTGTGGAGAAGAGGAGAAGCGACCCCTGCGCACCGAGGCGACGGAGTTCCGAGCTTTGTCGGCTCCGTCTCCTCGCATTTGTACCTCTACGGATCATCCTACCGGTTTGGAGTAAGAGATCCGTGTTCTAATTACTGATAATTATCTTCAAGTTTGAGTTATTACTTTAATTATACGTTCGCCGGTTCGTTGTTTACCATATCGGTAGATGCTCTAGTAGAGGACTCGATGAAGACGGATGTTCTGGCCGGCGCTAGAGCACGCGTGATAACTAGTGTAGACGTGGTGTCTAAACTATGAGTCACCCTCGTTTGCCAATCGGTCCCACGGTAGTGAGCTAGGGCGGCGGTGGTGACAGCCCCCGTTTGACCTTAGTATTCCTCCACGTCCCGTGTCGCGGTAGTGCGGAGGCCGGACCCTTCCGGCGGAGCGGGGGAGAGCGGTGGCTACGTGAACGTATAAGAAAAGAAGTAATTTGGCTTAAGGATAATCTGGCGTAGTAGAAACTCACTACCCGAGTTCACCCTTTCCATCTTCATCACGGTAGCTAGTCAAACCCGACTTAACACCCGTTCCCCTGTGGAAATCGATACCACTGAACACTTCGGGTGAAGTGCTACAACGGTATTTACGTGCTGCTTGCGGACTATTACGCTACGCTAAGAAACACCAACAGTGCTCATGCTTCGAAAGGTGCGCCTTGAGCTCCCGCCGAGGGTCTTGAGAGCACCTGCAATTTTCTTCATGGCAAAAGACTAGGCGAATATTTGCGCGGTGGTGATGTTAGCTAGAGAATTTGCGCGAGCTTAGCTTGTGGATGGTTGTGGCGGAACTTTGGGCGGGAGTTTCTTTGCACTTGAGCTTTGCTAGAGTTTGGAGAGTGCAAGAAAATGGAGCAAGCTTGGGTGAGAGAGAGAGAAAATGAGAGTGAGAGGGGTGGAGTGCATCAACCGGCTCTCTGGATATTTATAGAGCAAAGCACCGGTCGATTGGGGCGTGGGCAACGGCTAGTAGCCGTTGGCAAAAGATGGGCGCGAGGAGCCCCACCCCGATCCGGCCGGGACTGGATTTGGGTCCGGCCGACCCGTGGGCCCCTCTGCTGCTCCCCCTTTGGCGTGCCGTAAACGGTCACATAGACCGGTGATCCGTTGGTGCTTCGTTCAATTCAAACCGTTGCTCCGATTTTCCATTTTCCCAAAATTCTTTTATTATGAATTGATTTTTTTGTAAAAAATTTCAAAAATGAGAAATGGTAAAGATAAAATCTATACTATTAGAAAGTGAATTTTATTTTATTTTATTAAAAACTTTTATTTTGGAAAAAATTTTATGAGTTTTGAAAATTATTATTATTATATATGTATAAATTATATTTATTCATGTAATACATATATATATATATATATATATATATATATATATATATATATATATATATATACTTACCGACTTACCCCGCGGAGGGCCCAATGTTAGTCCGTGTGGCTGGACTTTTCTCCCTTTGTTGATGCTCTTTTTTAGCTTCGGGAGAGGTGGATGACTTCTTCTCCCGCCATACTTTCCGGGTTTTCTTTGCTTCCGGGGTAGTGGGAGCTGAATCTTCCTTTTCTTCACACTCCTGCTTAGGAGGTGTGTTGGCAACTTTTGGTTTTTCTTTTGTGTCGCTCTTTTTTTCTCGGGAGCCGCCTTTTTCTTTAGCTCCGTCTTTTTGTTTGATTGGCCTCATAGGGGAGGACTCACTTTGTTTCCTAGGGTTTATCATGATCTCCCTCCATCTTTGGGTGTTGGGCTCATATTTGATGTGAATCGTGGGAGTGTGTGTCCCCAATCGACGAGTCCGGCTCCTTGAAGGTTCGGGCATCCTAGGTTTCCTTTCCTTGACGAGATTGATCTTGTGATAGCCGTTGAAATGGCATCGTACCATCCGATCCGGAGTTGAAAGTTGATGCGCCACTGTCTGCCGACAAATATTGTTGCATTTGTCGTATTCGGGGAATGGTCTCCCGAGGGAGGAGAGGTACGTCATCATTGTCCCCATGTCAATGATGACAAAGTCCCGACAGGATATAGCTATCTTTTACTGCAAATGCAGTATATCCTCGACTATTCCTTCTGCAGCTCTAAAGGATTGGTCCGCCATTTGGAGCTTCATTCTTGTAGGGTCAATGGTGCAAAGAAGCGGTTCAAGTCATTTGTTCTTTTCGACATGATGTTGACACTTGCCCCTAAATCACGATAAGCTCTTTTGAATGTGTGCGGGCCAATGGAATGTGATTGTCGGCTGCCACTGGTCCGCTTTCTTTTGGGCGAAGGGTGAATGCGCAAAAACCCTAGGGCTAGACCCGACTCCGAGGGTTACCAAACCTCGTTGTCACCATGTTAACCGACTCGATCGGGATTTCGGTTTCCATCAATCCTTTCCCCGAGTTGGGAGAGATGGCGAGTAAGTAATTTGTGTAATTTGAATTTCTATAATTTTATTAAAACTTTGCTGATTCTTAACCTGCGGGAAGAAAACAACAAAGTTAGATTGCAAAGACTAGGGCTATCATTCATATATGTGGTTATAATCATGTTATGCTAGCTTTATTTTTTCTTTTAAGTAGACCATGCCTTCCCGACAGAATCTGCGAGAAATGCTTGTTGGTATTTCTTAGCGCAACCACCAATGAGTAGACTTTGGATCTACTCGGGATGATTACTCTAGAAATACTCGAGATAGATTCATAGGTTTATACGAGGGTTCAATCCATAGCGCACGGATCTATCATTGTAGCATTTCACCCGTGAGTATTCGGTATCGTTATTTATATCTTTCCAAAGGAAGGCGGGGTTTATGTAAAGACTAGCATAGCAATGATTATAGTTCACAATGTAAGTATGAATAACCATTATTCTAGTACGGGGGTAAATATGATAATCCGGGATAGGGAGAACACACTTTGAGCTACTATAAGGATAAAGGAAAATAAGGATAAAAAGAATATCTATGGTGAACAGAAATTCTATTATCACATGTGCATAGAACTTTAGTAATCATATGAAGTTAATGAACAATCATAACACTATGTTTAGACGATGAGGAGATGCCCGCGGTGATGTGCGCCAACCGATAGACACTTTCGAACTCGACTCAACACCCAAGCGTGGAGGAGTGCAAAGGAAGGACGAGGGTCATCACCACACGCCGCCTACCTCACGGCCGTGGGATGCCGACATCTTTTGATGCTTCCTATACACCTAGGCACCACGCCTATGCATATAGAAAACTACCAATACCCCCCCGGGACTCCGACCCTACGGATCGACAAGCAAGGATAAAGGCAAACCCGAAGGTACACCAAACCATCACCCTAGCATAATACTACAACTCTCCAAGAACAACATATGAACAATTAGCCTATAGTTAGTTCATGTCATTTCATAGCATATCAACAATAGTCTAGTTCATACCCTACGAATATAACATGAAGATAACTATACTCTAGTTCATATGCAATGTAATATGAATAAAAGGACTTGAATATGAAAGAAAGCTCCATAGTATATTACCAAGAAGATCCTTCCAAGGAGACAAGCCCTCCTTGAAGCTTAGCCTTGCTCACAACTAAATACTAGAACTGAAGAATGAACAAGTGAGAGAGGTAGTAGCTCTTGATATGATGTTCTACTTTGAGGTGAGGCTCCTACCCTCTATTTATACTAATTTTGGTCGGTTTGATGCAGGTAAAAATGGAAGCACCTATGGGAACCGCCTATGCATGGTGGCATGCAACCGCTGTGAAAGGTCGGCTCGAGGGGTGGCACCGTGGGTGCAGCCGACCCACTTCGATCCGACCGGACCGAGATGGCCCGTCTCGCGACTGCCTTTCATAGGTGGGCTCCTGGGCCGGCCTGGACCTATAATGCAGGGGTGCTTTGGTCCATTTCGTTCCTGACTTGGGCCTCTTGAGTTGCACTTATTTGGTAGACGTGTTTTCTGAAGTGCGCTTTCCGTGAAGTTTGGCACATTCTCACTTGATTCCATGTACTTGTCCCGCAAAATATATTTCTCGGAATACAAGTGAACTAGGTTAGAAGTAAAGGTATATGTGCCGTTGGTGTGCAAGATTCCCCGAAAAAAGACATAAGTTGGTGGTATAAAATGGTCGATAACGACCGCCAATAGTAGGCGGCAGGTGGTGATAGCCCTGTCCGTCCCTTGTAATCCCCCACATCTAGGGTGGTGCGAGCATTGGCCGGTAACGCTTGGCAGACCAGGTGTTATCCGGTGCCCGAAGTGAGTCTATAAGTGACAAAAGTTACCTCTACTAGGATCTCTACCGTTAGTAAACCTCACTACCCAAACTACTCTCCATCTAGCCTTCACGGAGAACTAGCTAAGAGACTTTTTACACCCGCTCCCTGAGGAAAATACGATACCCTGAATACTTCCGGGTGAAGTGCTACAACGGTATTTCCCGTGCGCTTGCAGACTTTTCTGCTTTCGCTAAGAAACACCAACAAGCATTTCTGGCGCCGTTGCCAGGGAAAGGTTGTCTAAATTATCTCCGAACCTAGTTCGCCTCGTGTCTTTCTTTTAAAAAATATATCATTTTCAATGGAGCAAAAATCTATCCAACATTTTGGTGCTCCAAAGGGCAAGTTCTTAGAGCCACCACAATCTTCAAAGCCAATCACGGCTTCTAGCTATGAACTCTGCCCTGGCTTTATAGCCATGGTTCGAAACGATCCTTCTCGTGGTTTTGATGACGAAAACCCATATAATCATTTACGAGAGTTTGAGTTGCTCTGTGCATGCCTAAAAAATCAAGGGCGTGTCACATGAAACACTTCGGTGGAAGTTGTTCCCCTTTTCACTTGAGGAGAGGGTGAAACAATGGTACACCCACAACGTAGGGAAGGTAAATGGAGATTGGGAAGAATTAAGGAACAATTTTTGTCTTGCATTCTTTCCTATATCTCGAATCGCTTCCTTGCATAATGAGATTCTCAACTTTCGTCAAAAGGAGAAGGAAACAATAGGTGCAGCCTAGGACAGATTTTTAATCCTATCACATACTAGACTAGACTTGTCTTTACCAAACCATGTGCTGTTACAGCATTTTTGGTTTGGTCTTAGCAAGGAATCTACCCTACAGCTCGATTTGGCTGCCGGAGGATCTTTTAACCATAAAACCATAGCGGAAGGAGAAGCACTTTTACGTCATTTTCTTGAAAACACTCCTCCGCTAGAACCCCTCCGTGTAGAGCCCGAGCTAAAACATGAGGAAGTCTCTTCGGCCAAGGCCGATCCTAACCCTCCAATCGAGAGACCCTCACCCGAACCAGAGATTCCGGAGGAAGGTTTCCAAACTTCAGAATTTCAATACTTCGAGGATATGTTTCATGAAAATCATGGGGACACCTTGAAGTATTCACACAAAAAGAGACCACCAGTTCCTATCACTCCTTCTGATCCTATGGACAAAGCTGTTCTTAAGGAATCCATTAGAGTGTTGACGTTTATCCTGAGCAGCGAATGGGTGGAAGAAGTGGAATCTTCTTCTGAAGAAATTCAGATTCGCACCCCTTCTTCAACCATCCAATGCCAACTCTTTAGAACTATGGTGGATGTGCTTTACAATCCCAATATTGGAGCAAATCTAATGTCGCTATCTTTTGCGCTCACCTTTTTTGGTCACAAACCCCTTGCTCCGACAAACATGTCTCTTAGAATTGCCCCGATCCGGCTTGAAAGGGCGTGGGATTGCACACAACGTAACGGTGCATCATCATGGTGTCGAAATGCCCCTTGATTTCCATGTCTTTGACATCAAAGATTTCGACATCATGATAGGGCATCCCCTAGAAAAGTTTTTGTAGACCCACCAAAAATAGGGGATTTGAACGTTAAGATAGGGAGGGACACCTTTTCCATCCAAGTCACTCGAGCCAAAAACTTCGGTGGGCGTAACCTCTCCCATGTCCTAACCTACCCTCGGAAGTCATGTCGGTTTTACCTTTTGACTCACCTCGAGTCGTCTTTAGAGAAAGACGCTGATCTCTTCACGTAAACAAAGGACGATTTAGAAGAGACCTTTGAACTTCCCAAGGAGGAAGTGCCGACCGCGACCTCCGGTTGAGCTTAAAACCCTACCCGACGGTCTACGCTATGTCTTCCTAAATGGTGACACACAAACTCCTGTCATTATCAGTGACAAGCTTAATGCACAGGAGACAACCCAACTCATCGCTGTCTTAGAGAAACATAGATCGGTCTTTGGGTATTCCTTGCACGATCTAAAAGGGATAAGCCCAACACTCTGTACCCATCGCATTCCTATTGATCCTTCGAGTACACCAACTTCGGGAACCTCGTCGAATGCTCAAAAATGCGATGTGGGAAGTCATGGAGAAGGAAGTCCTCAAACTTCTTCACGCCGGGATTATTTATCCCGTTCCACATAGTGACCGGGTTAGTCCCGTCCATGTGGTTCCCAAAAAGGAGGAATGATGGTCGTTAAGAATAGTAAGAATGAGTCAATTCCACAATGAACCGCCACGGGATGGAGAATGTGCATTGACTACCGTAAACTCAATGCGGCAACAAGGAAAGATCACTTTCCGCTCCCCTTCATTGTTGAAATGTTGGAGCGGTTAGCGAAACACTCTTTCTTTTGTTTCCTAGATGGGTATTCGGGATATCATCAAATTCCCATCCATCCCGATGATCAAAGAAAGACGACTTTCACTTGCCCATATGGAACGTTTGCATATCGACGAATGTCGTTTGGGTTGTGCAATGCACCCGCTTCGGTCCAATGGTGTATGGCATCTATTTTCTCAGACATGATTGAAGAAATCATGGAAGTTTTCAAGGACGATTTCTCAGTCTATGGAAAAACTTTTGATCATTGTCTTGAGAATTTAGACAAAGTCTTTCAACAGTGCCAAGAAAAGGACCTGGTACTTAATTGGGAAAGTGCCATTTTATGGTCCATGAAGGCATCGTACTCGGACACCTAGTGTCTGAGAGGGGGATTGAGGTGGACAAGGCCAAGATAGAAGTTATCGAGCAACTACCACCCCGGTGAACGTAAAAAAAGAGATCCAAAGCTTCCTAGGTCATGTGGGGTTCTATAGACATTTTGTCAAAGATTTTTCACAAATCTCTAGACCCCTCAAGAACCTGTTAGCTAAGGATACACCTTTGTGATCACCTTTGTGATCTATAGACATTTTGTCAAAGATTTTTCCGCACACTCAAAAAAGCACTCGTCTCGGCACCGACCCTCCAACCTCTGGATTGGTCGCTGCCCTTTGTGATCACATGTGATGCTAGTGACTTTGCTGTTGGAGCGGTCCTTGACCAAACCATAGATAACAAGCATCACGTGATCGCTCATGCTAGCAAAACACTAACAGGAGCTCAGCTTAACTATGCTTCAATAGGAAAAGAGTTCTTGGGAGTTGTTTTTGCTATCAAGAAGTTTAGATCTTACTTAGTGGGAGCAAAAGTAATTGTTTACACTAATCATGCTGCTCTTAAATTCTTGGTCACTAAGAAAGATGCTAAACCTAGAATAATAAGATGGGTTCTTCTACTCCAAGAATTTGACCTTGAAATAAAAGATAGAAAAGGAGTAGAAGACATTGTTGCAAATAAATTGTTGCATATGCAAGTCGCTAACCTGTAGGAATTACCAAGAAACGACTTGCTACGTGGCGACATGCTACTGAAAGTGACAGATTCCAACCCGTGGTACGCGAACATCGTTAATTTCATGGTCACAGGGTATGTACCACCAGGGGAGAATAGGAAGGAACTGCAGGATGAAAGTAGATGTCACTTTTGGGATGACCCATATCTGTACAGGGTATGCTCTGATGGCCTGTTGAGGAGATGCGTACCAACGGCAGAAGGGAAGGAAATCATAGATAAATGTCATGCGGCACCGCACGGAGGTCACTATGGAGTATCCCGCACACAAGACAAAATTTGGTAGTGTGGATTCTTCCGCCAACGATGTACGAAGACACTAAAGAGTTCATAAAAGGTGTCATATATGTCACCGCAAGGCAAGATCATTTGCCGCAATGCAATGCCCTTGCACTACAACCTTCAAATTGAGATATTTGATGTGTGGGGCATTGACTTTATGGGACCATTCCCAAAGTCACATGGCTGTGAGTACATCCTTGTTCTTTGCCGCCGACTATGTATCCAAATGGGTGGAAGCCATACCATGCAAAGCTGCCAATGCCAAACATGCCGCACGGATGTTCCGTGAAGTGATCTTCCCTCGCCGAACACCAAAAATGGTCATAAGTGACGGAGGGGGTCTCACTTCACCGAAAAGACCTTCCGAAGCTTTACGAGGACCTCGGCGCAAGGCACAATATAGCCACACCCTACCACCCTCAAACAAACGGTCAAGCGGAGACCTCAAATAAACGAGATCAAAAATATCCTAAAGATGACGGTCAATAAGATGGGAAAAGATTGGAAAGACAAACTACCTAATGCACTTTGGGCATACGAGGGTAGCTTACAAAGCTCCCATCGGCATGTCACCATACCACTCGTGTATGGAAAAAGTTGTCATTTACCGGTGGAGCTAGAGCATAGAGCTTCTTGGCCGATAAAAGAGCCGGAACATGGATGAAATACTAGCCGGCGTAAATAGGCAAAAGCAAATTTCGAGCTAGAAGAACAGAGAGAAAGGCATATCATAGTGCCAAACTTTATAAAGAAAGAACCAAAAGATGGCACGATCACCGAATCAAGCTAAAAGAATTCAAAGAAGGAGACAAAGTTCTTCTATTCAACTCCAAGGTCAAGCTCTTTGGTGAAGGAAAACTTTGGAGTAAACGAAAAGGACCAGTACACCGTCGTCGACACATCATTCCATGGCGCAATCACAATTCAAGACGACGAAGGTAAGAATTTTAAGGTAAACGATCAACAATTAAAAGTTTTCCCGGAGCCTTCTTATAATCCAAAAAGAAAAATTTGATGTAATAAAACTAATTGCTTTTAATTTGCTAAAAAAGTGTAACAACCCGTGGTTTTCACACACTCAATTTTTGCAACTTTCAATTTTTTTTTCAAAAGAGCTATGCAATGTTGTAATGACATGTAGAAGACACTCCCTAGTTGCACAAGTAGCACCTAGGTGTATTTATATTCTAAGAATCATTGCATATTTAACTAACTTGATTGAGTTGGATTTTTATTATTTCATGTGATGTTAATAAAAATCCCAACTACACCTTTTAATTACCTTGTTTGGTTACCTACCATTGGAATGGACTAGCCCTAACCCTAATGACCTTTAGAGGCCCCACTAGGGTGATGTATGTGTTGGCAACACATGTACACCAAATAAGTAGCCAAGGTGTAGATAGATTTGAAAATAGAAAATTAGAAATAAAAACGAGAAATGGAAAAGGAGATAAAGAAGAGAGGAGGAGGGAGGGAGCCCCGACAAAAGCCAAGCGGCCTAGCCCGACCGGCCGGCCAGGCGGACGCGCTTGCACTCGCTAGATGGGCCGGCCCAGCCGCCAACGCACACCCACCGCCGCACTTAACCAAGGGCAAAAGCTGCCTTTTCCCTCGCCCCTCTCTCACCCGATCAGCCGATATGTGGGACCAAGGCCCCCACATGTCATCTTTTTCCTCTCTCACGGCCGCTCTGTTTTTTCCCGCGAGAACGCGCCCGGCGTCCACGCCCACGCGCTCGTGGCGCTTGTGCCGCATCCAGTCCCCACGCCCTGCGCCCCGCTCCTTGACTCGAACTGCGTGGACACACGGCGCCACGTCACCTCGAAACCTCGATAAGCGTTTCGCGCTCGACTACCCCTCTGTTCACCACCACCGCGCCGCTAAAGCCGCAGGACGGGGAGGCTTAGGGTTTCCCCATCGTCCACCGCCATCCTTGTGGCATCCATCGTTCACCCGACCAAGAGAAAGGAGAAGAAGGGGGAGGTTTGGGGAGAAGAAGGAGGCGGAGAGGAGGCTTGCCGCCGGAGCTTGTCGGAGCGCCGCCGGGAGGAGTGGCTGGCTGATCCGTGAGCCGTCGGGAGGCGGGAGCGCGAATCTGGCCGGAGCAAGGAAGGGGAATCGCGAGCCGCAGCCATTGATCGAGCCACCTGCCGTACCTCGCCTCATCACCTTCCGCTTTGACACAAGGTGTGCCGCCACCCCGTTCGCCGCCGCGTTCCCACTTCACAGGGGCGCGAGGCCGGCCCCCGCCCGGCCATGCACACCGCTTGCTCTGCGTGCACACATCGTGGGATGACAAGGCCCGACCTACCGGAGCCCTCGTGGCTCGGGACGCCGGCCGGTCGCACATCGCCATGGCCACGGCCATCCATGGCCTCGCCCGCGTTACGGCCGTCCATCGCAGCCAGCCGCCGGGTCGTCTCCGGCGAATCCTCCTCACCGCGTTGAGTCTGAAGGCACTGCCTTGAACTGGTTTAGGAGGCTAGATGCCTGTAGGGTAGGACCATGCCGGCGCGGTGTCGCCATGGAGCGCTGCTGCACCACCGCCGTTCCGGGCGACTCCGGCCGCCTTGCTCGTCGAGGACGTGCTGTCGAGGATCGCCGAGCCGTCGCATGCAACCATGCCATTTTCTAGAAGGAAAGGCATCGTCTTGGCCCCATACCATGCGACCTATTGGTCGCTAGAGCGCCGCCGCGTGCGGTGTCGCACTGCGGACTCGCCGTGGTTTTGGTCATTGCCGATGGGTCCTTCGACTCGCGGGGCGACGTTAATCATTGTGAAGCAAGTGCCTTGGGCGCTCTACTCTCCGAGGCGCAGCACCACCGCCCGCCGCCGCTGGCGCCTGCACGCCGGGCGGCCAGCGCCGCTGCCGCCGACCCACCACACCCGAGGATTCGCCCCGAACCCTAACACCCTAGCGCCCTAGGAGCCTAGCACGAACCACCGCCGTTGCTGGAGAAAGAAGCCGCGCTATCTGGCGCCGCACCGTCGAGCACCGGAGCAAGCAGAGGAAAGGGGGAAGAAGGAAAGGAGGGGGTGCGGTGCACTTGGTGCACCGTGCACCAGCAGAGGTGAATAGAAGGTGGAACCGGTCCACCATGGACCGCGCGGTAGTCTATGGACCGGCCACGCCGATCCACCGTGAGCCGTGCCCACCGGTCTAGTGGACCGACGTGACCCGTTAGGAGCCCAACAGGGCCGCGTGGCGGTCGATCCTTTCTTGGACCGTGTCCGGCCGCCTGGCGCCCAACACGGCCCATGTTCGCCCGTCGTGCCCAAATCCGGCCCATCCGCCCATCGACCATTGATCATTGACCGATCCAACGCCGACGTCGCTAGACCCCACATGCCGGTGATGACATCATCGCCGGCGTCATAACCACCACGTGTCAGCCCGGATTAACTCTGTTTTTCCTTTTTCAGATTTGATTTAACCTTTGAAAATTCATAGAAAATTCATACGATTTCAGAAAATTATGAAACCGGTGTCCAAATTTTTCTAAAATCATCCTCTACGTCATAGGTTTGTCCATGTGTGAATTTGGTTCTTCCAATTTTCATTTGCTTCTTTGTGATATTCTTTTGATTGCTATCGCAACCAAAACGTTACGTTTGCGCAGACTCTCAGGACCAGGAGGACCCGGACTATAGCCAGGAGCAGAGTGACCGTTCAGGTGCCATGTCCCACCCAACCTCTTAGCTCCTACTAGACATATCATGCTAGAATGCTAGCGCTTTACTTTATGTTGATGCATTGATATATGCTAGGTTGCATGATAGTTTGCTTGTGAGCCTTTATCCTTGACGCAACCTACCACCTGCATACCCGCTGATAGCTTAGCCACGCGCTTATCATATTATTGCTGCTATATCATATTGTCACACTAAAGTTATATATATTTGAGAGCCGGAGTATAAGAGCCGGACAGATAATCAGTGAGACATGGGAATACTTGTTGAGTGTGACTCTGTGTGTGTGACATGGGTGCGTGGTGGAGAGGGTTGTGTCGACCAGGCAGGATCGACGACGAGTCGAGGAGACGAGTCTTGCCGGGAATGCTTCGGGCATTCCCATGCTTTGCTACCTGTGGCGGGTAAATTGCGTCTGATGATATAGCCCCCGGAATGGAATCTCGTATCGGGATGAAGTCTGGGGCGTATCTTGAAGATGTCTTGCCTGGTCCTACCTAAGGACTTGTTTCGTCGAGGACCTGAAGTCTTGGGAATTGGTACTCACCACACGTCCTCCGTATGGGCGGGTACGATCTATCCTTTTTGTCGGCGATGCCATTCTTTGCTAGGTTGTGAGGAGGATTTAGGGTGGGCGTGACGGATGGGGAATTCCCGTACGTCCTGGTCGGCAACACCCTTGGCCCGGTGCTTGCCTCCCCAGTCTCGGCGTGCCTTCCGTGGTTGGTGCCCCAGAGTTGAGTGGCAGGATGGCATCGTCTGATTAGGAGGACTCTGTTATCTTCCTAGATGCTTCTAGAGCATCGATGATGGTGATCTTGTGGTCTTGTGTACACGCTCTGCAGAGTTGTAAATCCATACGTATAGTCCTGCCTACGGGCTTGGACCTGTCCTAGACCTGGACTACTTAGGGTGTGCGCCGGCCTTCGAGCCTGGACTGCCCTTAGCCTGCGCCGGTCTATTGACTAGGTTTTCCTGAGGTTTCCCTTCTCCGAGTAGTGAGAGGTTTCCTTCTCTTCTTCCCTTGGGGAATAGATTTGTGTGTGGGGTACATACGGTGAGAGCCTGAAGGGCTTGAGAGACGGTTAGGCTGGGCGTAAGGAGTTGGAGCTGCCCTATCGCCTAGTGTTTGTGTTGGGTGTTTTGGGAGGATTATTGGTGGAACTTTGGGATATGTTGTGAGTTGGGAATGAGAATAAAACATGATTATTATTATAATATTATAAACTTGAAGCATGCATAGGAAACTACTGACCCAGATTTTAGGCCTCTTGCTATACCTTATTTGCACCCACTCCACAAAGCAACACACATAGGGTGGGAACCTTTGCCAGTACAATTCATTCTGATAGAGCTTTCAGGTGATGAGGTCGACTCTGGCTCAGACGAGTGGGAGGACTGAGGAGGTGTCTCGTGCCTAAGCTCATCAGGATGATGTCGTCGCTTCTGCTACTCTGATTCTGCTGTTCTGGATTGTTGTGTGCTAGTTTGCTTCCGCCAAGTGGTGATGTAATAAATAGTTGAACTCTTTTTTTTTATTCGAACGAAGTCTTGTAATCAATATCGATCTGTTATTTGGATATTGTGATGGAATGATCTCTCGGGACTATCACTTTATACTTCGAATTTGTGGATTTCCCTTTGTGGAAATCGAGATTGTTACTGATTGGTATCGAGGCGAGGCTTGACCTTAGGACGAGACCCCCTAGGATTTGAACACTAGTCGTAGGTTATATTACCGACCCTACATCTTTTTTAATGCATGGCTTATCTCCTTATGCTGACCTTTTAACCTACTTTATAATATCAATGCAGATGGCAAGTTTCTTCACCCCGAACTCGTCGGTCGAGCTGCCGATCGATGCGGAGCAGCACGGAGACTTCGCACTCCTGCTGTGCATGGTGCTGGCCGAGCTGGGTGTCCCTGCCGAGCACATCAAGTACATGTGTGACGGTCAGGTTTCGCCTGACGAAGTGCTGAAGGGCTATGCCTCCATCGACCTCACCTACCCTGGGAACGACAGGGTCCGTGTGTACAAGAGCAGGTCGGATACCACTTCGACACCTGCCTGGACATGCGGGTCAGCAGGTCGCTTGTGCCACACTTCGTGAGGTGATGAGGGACTCGGGGGAGCACCTCGCGGGTACCCCATTCCGCCTGCTACCCCATGCCCTGCACCTCACCCAGGACCCGGCACCTCAGTGTGCTGCCATCAGTGCCGCTCCCTACGCCGAGACAGACCCTACGTTCACCGTCTCCGGACTTGGCCTCCTCTCCAATGACAAGTACATCTTGCAGATGGAGACGCGGTGCAACCACTACCGCAGCCTGTTACTCGACGCAGGCGAGCGCGAGATGAAGGCGCTCGACGAGCGCAACTACATGGAGAGCCGCTGGAGGAGCGACATGAGCCACATCGGGCTCAGGGAGGAGAAGCACAAGAGGGTCAGGGATCAGTACGAGGCAGGCATTAGCGCCCTCATGAACAAGCTTCATGAGGAGGAGCTGAAAGCAAGGAGTGGTTCGTCAACAAGAACCTAGAGCTGGAGATGGACAGGGATGAGCCGAAGGACGCCATGGAGGAGCATCGCAAGAAGCAAAACAGGATCTGGTTCAATGGGACGGAGCTCAGGAACAAGATCAGCTCCCTAGGTCAGGAGTTGGAGAAGGAGAAGGTGCGCACCAAGCACAACATGGGGCACCTCATGAAGGCACTGAAGGATGTGGAGATCCTTAAGGAGAAGTTTGACGAGTACCCTACGGCGTGGATGGAGTCCGCGCCCGGGCGCGTCAAGGAGATCCGGGACTTGTGGGCCGACTACTGCCGCGGAGTCCCGCAAGAGGATCCGCAAGGCAGGATCGAGCACGGGGCTTCCCGCCTCAACCTTGCCGCTTGTCCACTACCGGAGTTTCCTTGAGCCCGTGGAGACAAAGTGGAGATCGTTTTGCGCCGCCACCGGTCTCTACCTTCACGAGACTCCGGCCGGTACCCGATAAAGCGCAAACGCCCATTCCGCCTCAGTTTAGTGTGAGTCCATGGTAGTCATGTTAGTAGATGAGAAGTGCTACTTTGATGAGGTACCCTGCGTGGACCATAGCTTGTTTCATCATGAGTAGACATGTCTTCCTTTTGTGCCTACCTCGCGGTAGTCGTCCCATGTTATCCGGGCGTGTCGCATTGTCATGTACTACAACTCATGTGATGATTGCTTGGATCTTTATGCATCTTATGGATTTTATTGCTTCTTTGCTTGAGTGTAATTTAGCTTGTTCATAATTTTTAATTGACTTAATCTTGTTATGCAACTATGTCTAACAAATGTATTTGGCACGTACACTTTAAACCTTGTGGTTCAGCCATGTCCACTCATCGCTCTAGCCGTCTTCACAACTGCTCTCCTTCTCCAGTGCCCGCGCCCGACCATGGGCCATGGGCGTGGTCGCCGCGAGAGGAGGACACCTCTTCCAGGAGGACCCTCCACGCACACCTACCCCACCTCCTGTTGGTGGAGACCTACCACACCAGGGAGGAGCTCCGGCAAGGGGCCCGCTACCGCAGGGAGGAGCTGTTGGTGGAGCACCACCACCACCACCGCCACCACCTCCGCCACCAGTTTTGGCTGAGGTGATGGCCCCGCAGACTCAGATGCTGAAGATCTTTGCGGACAATGCCGCCTACCGCCACGGAGGTCACCACAACGACTTCTAGAGGCAGCTGGAGGGCTTCATCAAGCTGAGGCCTCCGACCTTCGATGGTACTAACACCGACCAACCGCTGCCGATGGCGGCTCCACGAGATTGTGAAGAAGCTCGATCTGACCACTTGCTCCGGCGAGGAGTGCGTTGGGATCGCCACTCACCCCGGCTCACCGTGGCCGCACGCGCGGTGGGACGACCAGCTGCGCCGCGCACCATGACGCCTACCACTACACTTGGGACGACTTCGTCAAGGTGTTTCATGGGTACCACATCTCCGAGGGTGCCATGGATGCCAAGGTGGATGAGTTCCGTGATCTCAAGCAGAGGGGCCACAAGATCCATGGTACGCCGTCCGCTTCACCACCCTTCGCGTGCGCATCGCCCAACGTTCTCTCCGACGAGTGGGAGAAGATGTGCTATTTCCGCAAGGGTCTGAACTCCCCTTGGTCAAGTGCTCAAGCTCTCTGGTCACTCTCGGTGAACCTCCGTGACATGATCAACAAGTGCACGGAGATCGAGAAGGATCGGCGGGGCGACGCCCTACGGAACCGCAGAAGCGTCGCTCTGGGTGGTTCCAGCGCCACTGTCCACCCACAAGTCGTGCACAAGAGCCCACCTACGGGCATTCCCGCCGCAAGGAAGGCGCTCGGGGCTCGAGGATGGTGGTACCTACAACACCAACTACCACCGTCCGGCTCGGGCTCGCACTACCCGGCACCGCTCCATGGAAGGCCGCCACGTCTACCCCCCACCGGTGGTGCGCCTTTCACTGGCGTGGCCAGCCGGGTCACAAGTCGTCGGTACGATTGCCCCAACAAGAAGGCAACCGCCCCGAGACTCGGGAGCCCGGGCACGCTCCGGCCTTCCGCAGGCAAGGCCCCAAGTGAGGGCTTAGAGTCGCCTTGAGGTGCTGAAGTAAGCGGTGTGCTCGTTTGCATCGGGGAGGGCTCGGTGAGCTTGCGCCGATTTGCCACGCCGCCGGGCCACCATGGACGCCGGCGATGGTGCTACCGCGTGCCCTAGGGTGTAGAGTTTGGGTGCTAGGAGATGCGTGGAAGAGAGGGGAGTAGAGGGGCAGCCCCTCGTGGCGGTCGGGAACTTCGCCCGCCCGGCGAGCTTTGGCCGGTCGGCGCCCGGCGGGAGCTGCGGTTACGCTGGGCTGACCGCCGGGCCCTGGCCTCTGTCGTGGCGAAGAAGGAAAGAAGATGTTTTTCTTTTTCCAAAAAATGTGATTATGTGCTTTGATTCTTTGAAAATTCATAAGAAATTATTTATAGCTCTAAAAATTCTAAAAATTTTTGTGTAGCCTTGTCATGATATCTAGAATGTATGAAAAATATGAAACTTGAATTTTGACCAGTTTTTGATATGTTTGAAAATTCCAGCCTTTAATTGAAAAATGTAAATTTGATGAATTTTAGAAAATAAAATATATCTCTGCCGGTCATGAAAATTATTTTGCCTCTGTTTTTATACTGTTGTGTACTTGTATAAAAATTATGAGCTTGTTTTATGATAGTTTGAAAAATTGTCTTTTTATGCTTTATTTGTTTTATTGGAAAAAGCAAGTGTTTAGTGAATAATAAACTTCGGCTTTGTGTGATTTCTGGATTGCTTTTTTGAGCCTTGGATCATACCATAATCAAATGGTCCTTGAGAACTCCTTAGGCAATGGTGATGATATCTTATAGAGTAGTTCAACAAGTTGGTTTTGTTGGGTTGCAACTTTATCGTGAAGGAAAGTTGTACTCAAGTTAATATTCCTTTCAAGCATTTCAAGCATCATGTTTATTATGTATGGCATCATGTTAAAGCATGCATTACTATTATGTGTAGTGAATGAGAGCGAGAACTTTAAGGTTGAAGAAGTTTCTAAAGAAGTTCAGTGTCCGGTGGAGGTTGGCTTTGACATCTGTGGCAGTGAGCCGGAACCGGACTATCCATCCCTGAAGGCAAGCCCCGGATGCATTTAAACCTTTCCTTGATGTTTTTACAAAACTTATGCCACTTATGTGATAATATGTTGCATTAGGTATATAGGAGTTGAGTGATAACCTAATTGCTGCATTATCAACCTTGATTATTGATTATCATCCTTGTCAACTGTTTTATTTGAAAATGCTTAGAAATGCTTAGCCTTGCTTAAGTAATTGTTTTTCTTACAAAATGATTTAAATATTCAATGATGACTTACATAATGGTTATTATAGAATTATGATAAACTTGAGACCGGGACGGGGGCACGGGTTGTGTCTCGGTGGTTATGCCGACGGGTTTACCCGGTTGTGCTTGCGCCGTCCGTGTCATTTAAGGACCCGTCATTGTGGGCCTGTAAGTCGGGACTTTGCGATCGCGGCCACATGCCCCGGTAAGCTTGATCTTGGGGGTATGCCAAATCGGGAACGGTAACCGCCAAGACCGGGAGTGGAGAGATGGAGGGAGTACGTGTACCCTCGTGGGTTAAAGTCACGGATTTGAGGTGTACTTGTATTCTCGGGTGGCGTAGGCCTCGTTCCCATTTTGGGCGAACTAAGAAAGGATTGATATATGCAAGCTTAAGTGCTACATATGTCGTGTGGTAAGGAATCCCCAGTTGGGTTACAATCGATTCGAATAGCCGTTGCTTCTCGGGGAAGGAGATCGTACTTCCGACCACATATCGTAGTAACTAGTGGAACATGGATCATGGAAGTGGAAGATGGTTTGTTTAAGAAGTGTTTGCTCTAGTGTAGGATCACTAGAATATATGAGCTACTAAAATTGAGATAAAATATTGAAAGTAAGGATTCACTATTAGTAAGCTTTTATGCTAAATGAGTCCTTGATTCTTACTAAAACCTTACCTTGATTCCCAAAGCCTGCATACCCGAGTCTTCTCCTCTTTTGTTTAGTCGGTTAAGTCTTGTTGAGTACTCACCGTACTCGGGGTTCTTTAACCCTTGTTGCGGTGAGGGTCGGGGACATATGTGTTTTGGTCCCTGTTGCATGACAAGATTCAGTGGATGTAGATGAGGAGTAGTTGTTGTGACCCTTGGGTAGGGTCTAAGTTTAAGTTTGTTTAAGTTATCTCCACTAATATGTTTTGTAATAAGCTACTTATGCTACTTAAGTTTGTTTGAACAACTGTTTGTAAAATTATGGTTATGTAATCCTTCCGCCTTTTACTCGATGTATAATTATTTGAATAAACTGTTGTAATGCTGCAATGACTCGTTAATGAGATCCCGCTCGAAGATGAATAATGCCTCTTAAATTATTTGGTACACATGCACGGCTATCGAGGTCTTTGGGACAATGATAGGTGTATGTGGGCCCTATAAATTAGAGGTATCATTCATGTGCCAAAAAGAACGGCAGGCACCGTGGTGTTATCCAAAGTGCCCGAAGTGAGTCTATAAGTGACAAAGGTTCCCTCTAATAGGATCTCTACCGTTAGTAAACCTCACTACCCAAACTACTCTCCATCTAGCCTTCACGGAGAACTAGCTAAGAGACTTTTACACCCGTTCCACGAGGAAAATATGATACCCCTGAATACTTCGGGTGAAGTGCTACAACGGTATTTCCGTGCACTTGCGGACTTTTCGCTTTTAAGCTAAGAAACACCAACATTGCCGCGTCGCCGCTTTCATCACGTGAATAGGTGGCCCGCGGATCGTGGAGGTTCTCCATGGGATCCGGTGAGGCCTTTGGCGTCTGAATTGCAATCTCCGCAAGCATGTCAGCGGGAAGGTTTTCCATGGCACGAGGCCTTTGGCGGCTTGGCGGGGTTTTTCTTTGGAAGCTCGGCGCTCTAGGCGGTTTTGTGTTGGCGAAGAGAGGTTAGCGGCAATAATGTCAGGTCGCGTAGCCGGTGCACCACCCCGGGGAGGTCGGCGATGGACATAACCATGGCGATGAAGGAAATGGGCGGACACCCTTTCAACCATACGCCTTATCCCGGTCGCGTGTCCCGTAGGAATTAATGTTTTCAAACTATTGCATGTTTTCCATGACAAGATGATCTCAAATCAAAAAAAGTTGTAAACTACAAAGTTTCATGGATATTTGAGAACTACAATGCGTTATATTAGTGGTTTTGTCTATCCGAGGTCACTTAAACATTTAAATTTCAATTTTCAATTTTTTTTTTGATTAAGACCTAGTTTTCTGTTAGAAGATAATGTCAAATCAAAAGGTTTTAAACTACAGAGTTTCATAACTTAACAATATCTACAATTCTTATTTTGGTTGAATCCCCATCCGACATACTCCTAGTGCTAGTGACATTGTTCACAAGAAATCTCTCTCATAGTTTCATCAACTCTATGAGACACGTGTAAATCTTGTGAACAATGTTCTTGTGACATTATCGAATGAAGAAATGACCAATATAAAAGATGTACATGTTAATAAGTTATACAACTTTTATGTTCATGACTTCTTACGCTAAAATCATTAGCTGCCCCAAAAATGTTGTTTGAAGTTGTAATTTTTGAAATTCAAATTGAAATGTTATCGATAAAATTTGACAAAATAGTAGTTGTAAGAATACAAAAACTTGATAGAGCATGATTTTACAAAATTTTAGAAAGAAAAACCATCAATTTTGGAGTTATTATGAGGGGGAAAGACTAGTTACAAGTTTTAACCACTGATTAAAAGGAAAAATTAGAGTTCTTGAGCCCTCGAAGGTCTCAGGCGATCCCCGAAATGGTGGCACACCGGCGTCTTGCCGGATGTCACGAGAGATGAGGTCTCTAGCGAAGGGAGGACCACCACCGTGATCCCCGTGAACCTAGCGTTCCTATCTATGTTATCGGATGGCCGGGTTTGCATGGTCTCTGCCGAGCTCGATCTTGCCGACGGTGGCGAACGGACCGGGAGGAGGCGACACTCTAGCCAACGGGGACGCTGAGGTTAAATGGATGGGATGGAAAGCATCGAAAACATAGCGTAAACACTTTTTTAACACTTTCGGTCCGGTGGGGACGGGTCAGAGAGGGGTTGTCGTCGTCGTGGAGAACGATCGAACGCAGTGGCGTGAACCGGCGGACACGTCAGCGTTCCAAGGCGACGTCAATGGCATAAGCATAACCATCAAGCCGACGAGCCTCTAGGTGCCAAGTTAAGAAAGAAGGGAGAGAGTTCAGCCCGAGAGGCGGCTAGCTAGCCACGTCGGGGTGCTCGCGGCGGCCATGGCTGCGCGGCGGCGCGCGGCGAGAATCGTAAACACCATCGCGAACATGAAGATAACACAAATTACGACATATATACATCAACCATCACGTCATGCAATGCATGGGTGCATTGTCATCATCAACAACATATACATTCATGCAATCATGCAACTCCACTCTTTATCTAAAAAAAATCATGCAACTCCACTGCCATCGTGCAACATGGAAGAACCTACTAAACTCGGCCTGGATCCTACACTCCTCACCTGCCCGAGCGAGCGGAGTGCGGCTACCATGCTCACGGTCCCGGCCCCCATTCGGCCCGAGGGTGCCGCATTTGCCTCCCCATCTCGCACCGATGCACTGTCCCGGCGAGGCACGGGTTGGGCGGAGGAGGAAGATGCCTCCTGCGCATAGGGCTCCGGCACCAAGTCGTTTGTACAACACTCTTAGTGCCTATTTGCGGAGCTTTGTACAGTTAGCGCTCTTCCGGGGTGCAGCCATTGTCGCCGCCGTGTTGCGCTCCACCACCCACAACACCACCACCGGGCACGGTCGTCATCGGCGGCGGTGGCGTTCTTTGTAGAGCACAAGAGCGTGCACATACCTAGCGAGTGCATGCGGTACAAGGTTTTTCCCCGGATGCAACAACCTAAAAGTGTTGCGATAGGCCAAAAAGTGTTGCAATAGACAAAATTGCAACACAAAACTTTGGTTGGGAGGCGTTGCCACTTGATGTGGTAGCAATAGGTTTGCACAACACTTTATTTTTATGTTGCAATAGATTTTCTTTATTGCAACACAATGGAGTGTTCTTGCAACACCCTGAAGTGTTGCAAACCATAGTACAAGCAACCACTATGGGTGTTGCAATAGTAACTATTGCAACACACCTGGCGTTGCCAAAGGTATCTGTTGCCACATACCAAAACAGTAGCAATAGTTACACTAGCAACGACAATGAATGTTGCAATAGAACCTATTGCTACGCATAAATATCATTGCAATAGATGGACCCTTTATTGCTACACAATCTCTGTGGTTGTGATAGGTAGACCATCTATTGCCACAACAAATATTTGGTTGTGATAGGTAGACCCTCTATTGCCACAACAAATATTTGGTTGCTATAGGCGGCCTCTCTATTGCCACACTTGTCTATGTGGTTGCTATAACTAGAACCCTCTATTGCCACGACAAATGTTTTGGTTGCTAAAGATGTCCTCTCTATTGCCACACTTGTCTATATGGTTGCTATAGATGACACATTCTATTGCCACGACAAATGTTTTGGTTGCTAGAGGTGACCTCTCTATTACCACACTTGTCTATATAGGTTGCTATAGATGGAACTCTATTGCCACACCCACTATTTCATTGGTATATGGTTTTTTGCAACACCATTTGTTTGTTGCTATATCATATATTACAACGCTGAATTATTATGCCAATAGTACATATTGCAACACTTTGTTTGGTAGCTACAAACAATAACTGCACCCAAACAATGTACGATGAATGAAGCATTTAGACATCCGTTAAACCAAAATATGCTTTGTTCAAACAAATCATTAATGAAACCAAAACCATCAATGTCACACTTAGTCGATAACACACGCACAATTAAAACACATAAGGTATCTGACATAGATCACTATCTAGTTTGATCACATCAAAAATGTAATGAGCTATGGAGCACTACAGCAAAAGGTATGGTTGCCTTGATGTTGACCATCCCATCAATTGTGCGCTACATTCAAACTCCATCTTGTGCCTGAAAAGAATCATTAACATTGGTATATGTATCAGGCAAACTAAAATTGTATTATTTTTGGCAACAACAACATAGTCAACAAAGCAGGCAATTCGAATCTTAAACTAAAGACTTTGTCTGCAGATAAATTTGCAAATTTATTCAAAAGTAAAATGGCCCATGTAAAGGCTATATGATCAAACCTACATGTCAATCATGTATATAAAAAAACACTCTCAGTGGAAATTTAGAAATATTCATAGGTACCAGAGTTACAAAAATCACCTGTGCATTGCCAGCTTGTTCTTTCCTTTTGCCTAATGCTCGTTTCTTAGCCGCATCATCCTTCAATGCTTTTGTAGTAGTATAAGAAATTGTCGGATTCCCTCCTTTGTTTTGACATGTTTGTGACTTGGCAGCACTCCTAGTTGTGCGAGTATTTCCGGTACCTGCAGGTGCTGTGGATGCGGGTTGTGTTTGCGGCGTGCTGCTAGTAACACCAATACTTGTCCCAGCAGCAGCTGCAAGTTGTGTTTGAGGCAGGCTGCAGTGTGGGTTATCCTGCAAATCAATAGTTGGAGGGAAAATTAGGCCCCATACTATGACTGTTACATGACAACATTAAACACTATTCAATTCTCGAACTACCTGCTGATGTGATATTTCATCACTTACTGTTGTTGTTACATTTCCTTCAACCATGTGTGTTGGAGCAGCAACCTCGGCAACTTGTCCCCATCTTTGTTAGCCTGTGTTTAAAGTTTGGTCACAAAAATCATGTTTGGAATTTGAAAGTACAAAAATGGCGTTGTTTATACGTTCAGCCGATATGCATAATGTCTATGCCAAAACAATGTCGCTACAATACATAAGAAATAAACTACTATCAGCATGGTTTGTAGCCAACTATCAGAGCACATGATTTCAGTTCAACAAAATATGAAAAGATTAAACAAGCGGGTAGATATAGAACATAGACATAGATAAACACATTAACTTAATTTGTTGGGTAGTTTAAGTTTTTACGCTAATATTACCTGTTGTAATGATGCATGTCCTAGTGTGTAACACCCCAAATTTTGCAATTTTCAAAAATAGGTTAAAATGATTTATTTATGTATTTTTGTGGTCATGGAAATATAGAAAAGTAATAAATTTTATGAAATTAAAATCAAATATAAGGTAACAACATGTTTATGCATGCATGCTGATGCATCTTCTTTTTGTATTGGAATGTGTGGTTTTGATCAAAACTCAAAATGAGTTCAAAAAGCTTTTGAAAATGGTTTGAAATTGGCTTTGGAAAAATGAATTTATAAAAAGAAAAGAGGAAACCTCACCTCTCTCCCTTCCCTCTTTCTCCTATTCAGCCCAATAGGCCACAACCGGCCTTGGCCCAAGAGCTGCAGCAGCAGTCCAGCAACTCAGCGTAGCAGGCCAACCCAGCGCCCCTGCGCGCTCGTAATGGGGCCTTGGCCCAGCTGCCGGCCCAACAGCCCGGCAGCAGCAGCGTGGCCCGCGTCCATGCCACGAGCTCATTTGGAAAGGTGAGGGCTTACCGCCGGTAGCGATCTCCCTGTCCCTATCCCTCTCGTCGTGCGGGAAACACCTCGCCGTCGCCGGCCGCCGTGTCCAGGCCGCCTCGTGAGCTTGTCGCCGCCCGGCTCCGCGCTGGTCTCACGAACACCTCTATCGTGTGCGCGATCTTGGGGCCCACACGGACCGTGCCCTCGCCTCCTAGGGCCGAGCACCGTAGCCCCCTCGCCACCCCGCGCGCGGCGAGGGTGCCACCGTTGTCGATGGTGTGCCGCCGCCTCGAGCTGTCCGTCCACTGCGATGCCCATGTCGAGGGATTCGCGAGACCGAACCCGGCGCATCCACTGCCACTGTTCGATCTGCGCCCGACCACGGAGCGCCCGTCCGGCGAACTCCGGCGAGCCTATGCCCGTTGCCACTGGCGGCGCCGCCCGTATCTGCCGCGCTCGGGCGACAAAAACCCACCGCCAATCTCCACCGTCCAGATCCCGAGCCAATGGCGGATCGATCACGGATACCGGGTCAACTCTGGGTCAGCTAAGCCCGGTCGGCAACCCGCAGCGGTGCCATGTCATCGCCACGTCGGCGCCCGCCTTGGCGCGAACCGATCAAGCGGTCAACCAGCGGCCCGTCGACCCTTGCAATTTTGTAGTTAGGTCCCGTAGTTTCCTTTGTTCTCTGAAAAGGTCCTATCCAGTTCAAAACTAATTAGAGCTAAGACCCTGCCCCGTCTGTTTTGTGAGTTAGTCCTCGGCGGCAATAGTTAATCGTGATCTAGGCCCATCTTCTCGCGATTATGCCCCCGGTACCATGTTTTGGCCATAACTTGTTCATTTTAAATCCGTTTTGACCCGTTCAAGTTGCGTTGGGTTCATAATTTCATAATCTACATGTTTATATTACTTTTAATCAACTTTTCAAATTTTAAATTTTGAAGTTTATATTTAATTTATTATTTTACTAAAGGAAATCTTTTTAATTCATAACTTTCACGTTCTAGCTCAGATTTTTTTGATCTTCACGTCTAACGTGATCGTAGCGATCATTAGGGTTTGTTTTATAAATGTTTTATTTTATTTTTCCTACTATTGGTGTAATGTTCTAATATAGTTCTATTGTTTGCTTCGTGCATATGATTGCTCGGATGCTTGTGTGGTGCTTTGTGACGATGTCCGGTCGGTGAGTTTCACGTTGGTGGCCTTGAAGAAGGAGTTGGTGCTCAAGTAGGCGGTGAGCGGTTAAATGGAAGACCGTGAATTCTTGGAAGACTAGGATCCTCGAAGTTCTATGAAGAATCAAACAAGATGAAGGATCTGAGTTTAAAGGCAAGTATAGCATGGGATCATCCTTGTTGTTCTAATAACCTTTAATCATTTAATCATATTGCATGTGTCTAATTTGTTAACCTTAAGGACATCCTAGTCAATTGTTACCTTTATACCTTGTTACCTATGGGTTACTTGCATATGGGTAGTTTTTGCTAGCGCTCAACTTATACAAACATAATCTAATGATGACTAAAGGCTATATGAGACATATGATGAACTTGCTTTGCCAACTGGACTATAGGGCGAGAAAGAGTTAGTGGCTCTTGGCCCTCCATAAAGACTTATCTATTGGCAAAAGCTGGGACTTACAATGCGACCCACGGGAACCTCTGGTCTTGTTTTAGTACACTAGACTTCGTTAGCTTGTTAGTGGTTTGCCGATCCTGCGGTAGCCTAGGTTGCGAGAATGGGCTCGTGGAGGGTTCCATTCACGTAGTTGCTCCCTTGCAGAACACTACTGGTTAACGGAGGACTTTGGAAACGCTCGTAGTGAAACCCTGCCATGCTCCCTAGGAAGGAGCAGTGTGGGCCTTGCAAACCCCGGCATTTTGGGAATCACGACTCGTGGTGAACGTGTACACCTCTGCGCAGAGTTTGATCAAACTGATATATCAGCCATGCTCATGGTTACGAGTGACCCAGAAAACTGATGGAATATTGGTTCATTGGATCATGAGTCTATGGTCGATGAGAATGTGGATGAATGAGAAAGTTGATGATGACAAAGATGGTGGACTAGATAATGATGGTGGTTACTCATATTATGATCATGTGGGTTATTTGGGGCTTAAGCACAACTAAATACTTAACTAATACTAAAATTGTGACTCACTAAAATGTTGACGGCGGTTAAACCCGGTGTCATCCTTTTGAGCCTCATAAACCCCATGTTATATTTGCGAATACGACAAGTACTCACCCTTGCTATTTCCCATTCAAACCCGGGGGAAGTTGCTAGAGTTTGAAGGAGTCGGGCTTGCGATCAACCCGGTCGGTTTGTCCCCTCGTGGGAGTGGAGTCTTCACCTTGAAGATCGGAGTGTCTTCCCAATCGTTTGTTTTGTAAGGTTATCTTTCTATACTAAGTTCATTATATTTTAAGCATTATGTTTTCATATTTCCTTCAATTGTGACTATATGTGAGATTTGACTTCCTAGGCTCACATATGGTGTTTATCTAGTTTTGTCCTTAAAAACCGGGTATTACAATTGGTATCAAAGCAATCTTGTTGATCGGGACGCAAGCCTAGTTAGAACCGGGCGTTTTAGCTAGTCTTATAGTTGTCTACTTCTTGCTTTCTTGATAACCTTGTTATTTGGTAAAAGTTTTTTGCTCACTTCTATTTTTTTGATCTATTATTAAACTTCTCTCATTTCTAGCACTTCTCTCTCTTTTGAATAGATGGATCGTAATAAGAAGATTAGCAAACTAACTATGTTGCCTTTGTCTCCGTCTAACAAGGAGCCAGTACAAGAAGGAAAAGTGAAGCAAAAATATACCTGAGGATGGTTGAAGCATGTGGATATTAATGTTATTCGTGCAGCTACAAGAGTGGTGTTTGGTTTTGATCCCTATAAGCTCGATAAATGCAAAGGTTACATTTTGATGCTAGTGCCTCACATTCATTCATCTCTGCCAAGTATGTAGAAGATCAAAAGATAATGAAGCTTCCAAGAGGAAACCGCTGATGGTTCGTACTCGAGGGAGGACAAATAAAAGCAAATTATGTGTGCCGAAGGTTAATATTGTCATAAATTGAAGGAACTTGAAGCAAACCTTATTGTTCTAGAGTTAATGGATATTGATGTGATACTTGGTAATGGGTGGTTGTCTTCATGGAAGGGTGTGATTCAGTATGACAGGCATTCAGTACTCCTAACAACCCTGACCGGAGAAAGAATTGAATATGTGGGTATAAAACTTTTATCCAAAGAACATGAACCTAGCCTACTAGAAGGTGATACATGTAAGATGCAGGGAGTTCGGGATCAATGTCGGTGTTGTAAGCATTATGGATTTCCCTTTGTCTCCAAAATAAATCAAATAAAGGAGAAATCAAGGTGAATCTAGATTATGAGATCAATGAAGATAAGAAGAGGAAGATTATCGCACTAGAACCTGCATTGGAAAGTAGTAAACAATTGGATTCTAGTGTGTTGTTCCATCAAGCTATTATCTCGAGTCGGGATAAAGGCCAACAACAATGAGTTAAAGGTTCACCAAGCTAAAGCAATGCCAAGTGAGGTGTGCATAGATGGATGGACCATCACTTACAAGGAATTTCAACCACAAAAATCCAAGCAAAGTAAGCAACGAGCTGGTGCATCAAGTAGTAATGCAGAGAAGTATGATATCACCGGGGATATAGCTAAAGGAAGGTGTTTTCGTTGCCATCAAGAAGGACATATGTCTTACTCCTGCCCACAAAAAAAAGAATCAACAACCATATAGTGGTTAGGAAATAGGAGCTTATGTCCCTTATGTAATAAAACGTTAGCAAATAAGTTGAGTCTATGTGGTTTGTGAACTTTAAGTGTTTAGTTGCTATGTGCTTATGATTAATGTTTGGTTTGGATCTTTGTAATGAGTGTAATGACCTTGTGGTGTTTTCCTATAGTTTCATTTAGTTTATTGGCCTAAGGTCTAAGGAACATTAATGAAATAAATAGTTGGGGTTGGTTTCCTCCTGTTCTTTCTATCCTTTCTTTTTGAGCAGTCTATTTTTTTTCGTATGTTTCTCTGCTTTGGGTAATCAAATATCTTGAAAAAAATTCTGGACAATAGTAGACCTCGGCATATCTCTCTATGTGCAAGAATCACCCTGAAGCTGCTATGGTTTGGGAGTCATGAGAATCGCATGATGAAGAATGTTACCTCTGGTGCCCCTAACTAATTTTTCTTAAGGGGGGTAGCCAAGCTAAAGGATTTGCATGGTGAAGTTTCATATGTTCTAATTTGTTTGGAAGTATTGGTTCTACCATGGTTGAGTTGCTCTTGTCTCTCTTGTTATCTTTACATCTCATGAAGCTACAGCTAACTCGACTATGGACGACTGAATTTTAACACATGAGTGTTGAAAACAGATGGTGGCTACTAGGAGAAATGCTTCACGTGGTGCTAGAAGAAATGTTCCTAATTCTAAACCTCTGTCGTCGAAACCTCCAACCATAAAGCAACTTCTGATGGCGCTTGAACACAAATAATATAGACCATTGCTCAAAGCGTGTTGAACAACAAGCAACAAGCACCCCCAATTGACAAGCGTGGTGAATTTATGAAAGGTCACCCACCGGCATTCTCTCATACAAGCAACCCCATAGAAGCTAAAGACTGGCTTAGAACTATGGAGCGACAACTTGATATAGCTCAGTGTGACAACCATGAGAAGGTGCTTTTGCTTCCTGACAATTGCAAGGAACTACTTTTAGATTGGTGGGAATCCTACACCGGTCCTTCAAAAGATGCTACAACCATCACATGGCAGGAGTTCAAAGGAAAACTTTAGGTTATTCCATGTGCCAGAAGGGTTGATTAAACTGAAGAAAAAGGAATTCTTGAGTCTTAAGCAAGGCTTAATGTCCGTGTGTGAATATAGGGACAAGTTCATTCAAGAATCACGATATGCTCCAGAGAAAGTGAAGGATGATGAGAAGAAACAAGAACTCTTCCTAGATGGTCTAAATGATGCAATTCAAGTTATGATATTACCTCACACCTTTGAAAGTTTTGGACAACTCATAGATAAGGCAATTGTAATTGAGAACAAGCATCAAGAGATGGATGAAAAGGAAAAGAAAATGCACGATCGGTATACAGAAAGCAACACATACCTCAATAATACCTCTGAACAAGAATTTCAGCAGTGGCACCCAGAGTTAACTAATCAATGGAATCCTGATTCTCCTAAGGAAATTCATCATTACCAACAGGAGGGCCAGTATGAGAATCACACTTCACCATAGGATCAACTAAGAAACATGCCTATGGTGAATAGTGTACCTCATAGCTTTGTCACAAGCAACGAATGCTACCACTATAGTGAACTTGGTCACCACACTAACAAGACCTCGACGAAATAAACGCAACAACTTCACCAAAGAAACCAGAAACAACGAAACTATGTAATGGGCAAAGTTAATCATGTGACTAAGGAATCTGCCCGAGAAGCCTTAAATGTTGTCTTGGGTAGATGCTTAATGAACTCCAAGCCTGCATCAGTGTTGTTTGATCGTGGAGCTTCACATTCCTTTATTTCTGTTGATTGTGTGAAGAGGAATCTTTTGGTTAAGGATGCCGCAAAGAAAGACGTGCTAGTTAAGTTACCAGAAGGAGAAATTAAAGCTACATTGCTGCTGACATTTCTTAGCGCAATCACTAGAAACAGTCTAGAACCCATCTCTAATAACGGCGCCAGAAATGTGCCGCTAACATTCCTAAGTGAAACCACCATGTCGGTGATCACACTAGGAACATCAACGGTGATAGACCTTGCCAAAATAGATATTCATCCACAAGCGCCGCGGATCTATCATTGTAGCATTTCACCCAAAGATATTCGAGGTATCGTTATTTATATTTTCCCAAAGGAAGGCATGGTGAAATAAGGATCTAAGAGAGACATGAAAAAGATAACATGACTGTGTAATGGACCAATGCTTATAACAGGGGTATAAGGGAACGGTAAAAGGATAACTTGACACACTCAACCAAGCCAAACTCAAGGAATAAGATAAATAAGGAATAAAGAAAGTCCTAAGTGGAGCATACAGATTCTAGTCATGGTCGTGCATAGAACCGTTGATAGTCATGCAACACTCATGAGTAGGAGGTCGAGGCGAGAGATGGACGGGGAGACCTTCCCTGCATACCGCCAAATGGAAAGGCACTTTAGACTCCTACACAACATACGAACATGGAGGGATTACAAAGGACGAGCGAACAGGGGCATCCGCGACCCCCGCCCCTACCCTCACGACCATGGCATGCCGTCATATTCGAAGGATACCGGCATCCGGACACCACGCCAAGATATAAGGACACTACTCATGTCCCCCATGGTCCCCACCCTACGGATGGACGGAATAGGACACGAGCAAGCCCGAAGGACACAACGAACCGTCATCTCAGCACAATCCTGACACTACTCAATTATATTGCATGAATGGTTTTAAGCATAAAGTTCTATATGACTATATCACAACATGGAAACTATAGACTAGTTCATATGTCATGATCATGTCAAGAGAACAACATGTTAGATCATAAGATAAATCATAAGGCATAGAAATAACATGAAGACTCTAATTCTAATACACAACCAAGATAAGATAAAGGGACAAGGCTTTGGAAGAATACCATAGATAGATTTATTCCAGGAGTCCATCTTCCAAGGAGCCAAGCCCTCCTTGGTGGCTTTGCCTAGCTCCACATTCTAATCCTACTAATCCTACTAGGAGGAGGAAGAAGAAGAATAGAGAGGGAGAGAACGGCACTTGTGAGGTGTGTGTGAGTGAGAGGGGAGAGGCCATCTATTTATAGGAGGAGGGTGGAGGAATAAACCATGGAATATTCTCCTCCTAATGGCATAAACTGCATCTACACTTTCGTCCGGAGTTCACTTGTCTGCGCTACGCACCCCGCATCGTCGGTTTCGACACTTAATGCACCGCCTACCGCCAAGTTTGGGCGGATCGGGCGCCAAAGTGGGTGCTTGGGCGCACCTTAGGGTGCGGCCGCACCCTTCTAGGCCCCGTTGGGCCCAAGCTTTGGTAGGTGGGCTGTGTCGAGCCTGAAAAGTCATCCCACACCATTTGCTCGGTCGGTTTGCATCGTGTTGGGCTCATTTCCATTGGGGTGAAGGATGTTACGGCACGCTTTCCCAGAAGGCGCCTTTTGGTGCATTTTCCACTTGCTTTTTATATAAATCCTGCAAAACATTATTTCTGTACTACAAGTGGAATTATGTCAATAATAAATGTATATGTGTGTATTAAGGTATAGTTTCACCCCCTTATTGGTAGAATGTTGACGTTAAAAAATACGTCATTAGTGACCGTCAACAAACTCCCCAAGCTTACCCTTTGCACGTCCTCGAGCAAAGATAAGTACTTGGTTGTTGATCGGGGAGTTTTTCTATGCCATTTATGTTTCAAATGTGCCATGTTTATAACAAAAATTTTCTACTAGAATTTGAATAAAATGGCATGCTTACTCACCCTTTATTACCTTTCGTCGTTTGTGTGGCTTTTTGTCTTTGTATCAATCTTGGTCGGTTGCAAGATAGAACAGTCGGCGAACTTGCTTATCTTTCACTCTTTTAAGAGACTATCAATCCAGCGGTTTTGAAATATTTTTACAAAGAATATAGTTCCTCGAATGATCTCTCGATCGCTCAGAATTTGTATGTGGGTGTTCCTCACCAAAGGCTTAGATTTGCCTTTTTTTGCCTACTAGCTAAATAAGGCTTTTGTGGAGCTTCGGTAGGTAAAAGATTGGCATACTTGTGTCATGTCATGTTGCCTTTGTCAAAAACCGAACCACATGGTGAAACTAGTCATAGGCCTAGATCAAGATGTGCAAGTGTGTGGAATTTTTGTATTTTGTACTCCAGGTATCATGACTCCCTCTTTTTGGTGGAATAGTGTAGGAGGTATGGGCTACCTTTATTCCTTCTTTTTTCTTTTCTCTTCTTTTTTTTTTTTTTGGGCCAGTATTAACTTCCTCGTCTTTTTTTATTTGGGACATTTGTCCATTTTTTTCTTTATAGCCCATACATCTCCTTTTTGGAATAAGAATTTTTTTGTGAGAGGTCATGGTACAAATGCATGGAGTATATTTGTGGTGGATGGAAGGTCGCATGTTGTGCACAACACTTTCGGTGTAAGAGTCGGCGATTTATTTCTGGGTGTACGTGAATCTTGATCTTGGGTATATGAAAAGAATCTTGACATAGGTTACAAACAATTTGACATAGGCTCACCATGAAAACAAGCAGCATATGACTAAGGTTTTTCATGAATGATCATATTATCATGTCATATGGCTTTGGTGGGAAATGCATATCATCGAGGAACTTTTAAATTTTGATTTTTTTGAAAATAAAACTCTGGATATCAGATCACTCTAAGAATGATGTCATAGCAAAGTCCATGTCACCATATTATAACTTCGCAACTACCTAGATCGAGATAAGCTTGTGCAACCCACATGATTCAGGCTTTTCAAGGTGAAATAAAACTTAGCCACTAAACTCAAATCTTAGAGAAATTTAAGTTATAAACTAGGCAATGGATAAATCATAAGACAGAGCAACTATTCATCATTTCAACAGGGGGTAGAACTAAACATTTCTACAACATATATATGGAGTGGAATAAATCTCCTCTCTCTCTCTTTCTTCGTCCCCTCTTTTTTTTTTTTTAATTCTCATATCTCATCATTCTTATAGGATAAGAAAATAACCTGAATGGAATGTGAGATATGAGTTACTTTTGTGGGAGTCCTCCCCCAAGCTAGCTTTTGCCTTACCTTTGGTTTAGGAATGTTGCTAGCTTGCACACACCCTAGCCTGATTCTCGGTTCATGGCTTCTTTCAAATAGCGCTAGGGGACTCCCCAAAGCTTGTCTTGTGATGATCTAGGAAGAACGGGACAACCATTCGGGGTTTGAAAGGTTTTATTGTTTTATTTTTATTATTGTTATTATATGATGATTATTATTATTATTTTTTGGTTCACCAAACAAGATCTGATCTCCATTGTCATCTCTAGGACACACCCTCTTGAAGTTGATCATTTCCCTGCAAGGGTTAGTCCATATGGTCGACCAAATTCTACACTAGCAGCTCTAGTTCAATAATCAAACTTGATTCCATGTCTAATTTGATTAGGGTAGACTTTTTGACCTAAGCACCATGCTTAATTCAAAATGTTTATGGAAGTATGATCATTCGAATAACCAAAACTTCCAAACCATACATGCCATTATAGAAAGAGGAAGTATGAATTGATAACAAGATTCATCCAATGGAGATAAAGGCAATGCAAGGCGAACAAAAAATGATTATAGTTTTTTTGGCAAGGTAATGGACAAAGGATGAGAGTGTAGGTTTCACATTACCTTGTTATGGTCCTCCCCAAGCTAGCTCAACGCCCCGTCGGATCGGGGTTTTTACCCCGTGCTTTTGGCTTTACTTGCATGGTTAGTATATGGTAGATTCACAAGTGGACTTACCATCCTTCGTGATTACCAAATTTCAAAACACATGCGGGTAGAAGCAAAAAGAGCAAAATTGATTTTTTTTTTATTATTTTTTCAAAAATTTTTTATTTGAAGATTTTATAATCGAGGGAGGACATAAAAGCTTCACCAAACTTTTCATACTCAAACAAGGCTATGATAAAGATTCAATACATGTCTAGCCCGACTTATCTCCATCAAAGAATAGTTCTACTTTTTTATAATGTTCGCCACAGGTTCATTAATCAAAGTTCAACACCATGTCGAATTTTGATTAAAAGGAGGTCATTTTAACCCAAGCACCATGCTTGATTTAAAAGACCTATGGATGTGTCACAAGTATACATTTAAACACATCCAAACCAGACCATATTTCATAAACAAAGAAACATATATTATATATATATATATATGGAGATAAGTATGAGTAAAAAGAATTGGTGAATTATTACCTTTGCATACCCGAGTGTATGTGTACCAACCGCGCATGAGCGAGATCGTTGAAGTTTTCCACGGTGGTAGCTTGATGATCCATCTCGGGCAGCCCACAAGGCTTAGGTGATACACACAAGTAGTGCATATGGACCTTGGGCCTTTGTGGTAACAAAGGTATAAAGGAGGTGGCTCCTCCTTTCCTTCTCTTTTTTCGTTTTTTTCTCTCTTTTTTTTTTTGGACCTTTGCGTGCACGAGTGTACTTGACCGAAGACTTGAGGATAGAGTTCGGGGGCTGCTGCATTAGTAGCGTGATGATCTTGGTTTGGTTATGACTTCCCTCGGGGCGGGCGGAGGGAGGCATACCAAACTCACTCGGGTAAGCATCAAGGCTAAGGCGCACAAGAAGAACGTTACTTGCGATCCAAAGGCCTTGGTGCTTGCGACAAAGGCCTTGCGAGAGAGGAAGATCCCTTCTTGCTTACATGGAAGCTGCTTGGGTGGAGTGGAGTCGTGCCTTAATCGTTTATTTTGACCATGTAGGGCCAACCACTCCTCTCTCCTCTTATTATTTTTTTATTCTTTTTTTAAATATATATTTATTTATTTTTTCTTCTTTCTGCAACATATATATATATTTCTTTTGACTTTCTCTTTTTATCTCTCTTATTATTTTTTTTCTTTTTCAACAACCATTTTTTTTTCTATATTTTCTTTCATTTTTTTATATCTCTCCTTTTTTTTTTCTTTTTTTTTTTTTTTTTTATAGCAAGGGAGGCTAATCTCTTATTCATTTCTCTCTTTTTTTTCATTTTTTTTCTTTTTTTTCATTTGGACTTTTTTTTTACTTTTTTTTTTTTTTTTTTTTGATCCTTGTACGTGGAACTTGATATTCTCACCATCTTCCTTTCCACACTTGGACTTTTTGTGAAAAAGTCAAGTGTGTAAGGTCGAGGTCTCCTTTTGAGTGCGTTCCTCAAAGAGCATTAAAGTTTTCTTGTTGATGTAGCCCCCATGTTTTCAAGCATCGCGTGCCCTTTGTTCTTCTTAGTCTCCACCTGAAATGGTTAGCGACAAGAATACCGAAGGTGCATACTAACTTGATAACAAGTTCTTGCTTTTTATTTATAAGATTTTTTTTATAAAAGATTTTTATTTTATTTTATTTATAAGAGATTTTTTTTTTTTAGATAAACCTGTTATAAACAAAGGTCACTACACATGCATATTATCATGATGAACATGTTCTAATAGATTCCTTAGAAAAAAAACCAATGCCTTCCCCACAGCGGCGCCGAATGCTTGTTGACATTTCTTAAGCGCAATCACTAGAAAGCAGTTTAGAACCCATCTCTAATAACTTGGCGCCCGAAATGTGCGCTAACATTCCTAAGTGAAACCACCATGTCGGTGATCACACTAGGAACATCAACGGTGATAGACCTTGCCAAAATAGATATTCATCCGCATAGCGCCGCGGATCTATCATTGTAGCATTTCACCCCAGATATTCGGGGTATCGTTATTTATATTTTCCCAAAGGAAGGCATGGTGAAATAAGGATCTAAGAGAGACATGAACAAGATAACATGACGTGTAATGGACCAATGCTTATAACGAGGGGTATAAAGGGAACGGTAAAAGGATAACTTGGCACACTCAACCAAGCCAAACTCAAGGAATAAGATAAATAAGGAATAAAAAAAGTCCTAAGTGGAGCATATAGATTCTAGTCATGGCTGTGCATAGAACCAGTTGATAGTCATGCAACACTCATGAGTAGGAGGTCAGAGCTGATAGTGAGATGGATAGGGAGACCTTCCCGGTGCATACCGCCCAATGGAAAGGCACTTTAGACTCCTACACAACATACGAACGTGGAGGGATTACAAAGGATGGACAGGGCTGTCACGACCCTGCCGCCTACCCTCACGACTGTGGCATGCCATCATATTCGAAGGATACGGCATCCAGAACACCACGCTTGCATACAAGGACACTACTCATGTCCCCATGGTCCCCCTACCTACGGATGGACGGAATGGGACACGAGCAAGCCCGAAGGACACAACGAACCGTCATCTCAGCACAATCCTGACACTACTCAATTATATTGCATGAATGGTTTTAAGCATAAAGTTCTATATGACCATATCACAACATGGAAACTATAGACTAGTTCATATGTCATGATCATGTCAAGAGAACAACATGTTGGATCATAAGATAAATCATGAGGCATAGAAATACCATGAAGACTCTAATTCTAATACACAACCAAGATAAGATAAAGGGACAAGGCTTTGGAAGAATACCATAGATAGATTTATTCCAGGAGTCCATCTTCCAAGGAGCCAAGCCCTCCTTGGTGGCTTTGCCTAGCTCCACATTCTAATCCTACTAATCCTACTAGGAGGAGGAAGAAGAAGAATAGAGAGGGAGAGAATGGCTCTTGTGAGGTGTGTGTGAGTGAGACGGGAGAGGCCATCTATTTATAGGAGGAGGGTGGAGGAATAAACCATGGAATATTCTCCTCCTAATGGCATAAACCGCCTCTACACTCGTCCAGGTTCACTATACCGCGCTATGCACCCCCGCATCGTCGGTTTGGACACTTAATGCACTGCCTCGCCAAGTTTGGGCCGGATCGGCACCAAAGTGGGTGCTTCTGGGCCCCGCTGGGCTCGAGCTTTGGCAGGTGGGCTGTGTTGGGCCTGAAAAGTCATCCCACACCATTTGCTTGGTCCGGTTTGCATCGTGTTTGGCTCATTTCCATTGGGGTGAAGGATGTTCTGAAGTACGCTTTCCCAGAAGGCGCCTTTTGGTGCATTTTCCACTTGCTTTTTATATAAATCCTGTAAAACATTATTTCTGCACTACAAGTGGAATTATGTCAATAATAAATGTATATGTGTGTAGTAAGGTATAGTTTCACCCCCTTATTGGTAGAATGTTGACGTTAAAAAATAAATTAGTTAGTGATCAATCAACAATTCGCGTTGCCCCAAGGTCACACTTAATTTAAAGGGAGTATACTTTCTATTAAAACCTTTTGTCCTAAGTTACTCGAGCATCAATGTGATATTGGTAACAGATTGGTTGATGGCACATCATGCGAAAAATCCAAGGTGAAAACAAGATTGTGCTTTTGAGAATGAAGTCGGGGTAAAATGTTGGAAGTTAAAAAGCAACATCGCCGAGAAGAAAAAAGTCAAACATGGAGAAGCCACTATGATTCTTAGAATTAAGATGGATCTCAATGGATATGTCTCATATCCTTGTTGAAGATGAATGCTTTTGTAATCTAAATAAATAGACATCATTAGATAAATACGGATAATGTGAAAAGCGAAAAAGTCGAGAGAATCTCTATATGTTTATCAACATCTTTTGAATCTCAGGACGAGATTCATCTTAAGGGGGTAGAATTGTAACACCCCAAATTTTGCAATTTTCAAAAATTGGTTAAAATGATTTATTTATGTATTTTGTGGTCATGGAAATATAGAAAAGTAATAAATTTTATGAAATTAAAATCAAATATAAAAGGTAACAACATGTTTATGCATACATGCTGATGCATCTTCTTTTTGTTTTGGAATGTGTGGTTTTGATCAAAACTCAAAATGAGTTCAAAATCTTTTTGAAAATGGTTTTGAAATTGGCTTTGGAAAATGAATTTATAAAAAGAAAAGAGGAAACCTCACCTCTCTCCCTTCCCTCTTTCTCTGTTCAGCCCAATAGGCCACAACCGGCCTTTGGCCCAAAATGGCTGCGGCAGCAGTCCAAAGAACGCAGCGTAGTAGGCCAACCCAGGGGCCACCGCTGCTGCGCTAGGCGTAATGGGCCTTGGCCCGGTGCCGAGCCCAACAAAAGGGCGGCAGAAGCGTGGCCAGCGTCCCCCACTGAGCCGCTGCCATGCAGGGCCTGCCTGTGAATAGGGTCGGCCCCTACCTCGAGTCGGACGACCCGCTGCGCCGCCTCACACCCGTGGGTTTCTTGGCGTCAGAAGGATCCCCCCCGTGGGCCTATAAAGGGGCTAGCCCTAAGCTGGCTGCGCCCCTCTTGAACCCTAGAGCGGTCTTGCGGGTCACCTCCCGAGCCGACAAACCCTAACCCCTAGCGCCGCCGCTCGAGCTCGACAGCGCCGCCATCGATCTCCCTCACGGCGTGTCCACTGCCCGGCGAGGACCCGCCCCCCGACCTCCTTTGGAAGGTGAGGGAAGCCGCCGGTAGCGCTCTCCGGTCCCCTATCCCTCTGCGTCGTGCGAAACCACCTCGCTGCGCCGCGCCGCCGTGTCCGCTGCCTCGAGGCTTGTCGCGCCCACGCTCCACTCTGGTCTCACGCGAACACCTCTATCGTAGTGCGCGATGCCGAGCCGCACTGACCGTGCCCTCGCCTCTAGGGCCAAGCACGGTAGCCCCTCGCCACCACCGCAGGTGAGGTGCCACCGTTGTCGATGGTGTGCCGCCTCCTCCGACTGTCCCAGCCACTACGATTGCCCATGTTCGAGTTCGCCGGGCCGAACCGCGCGCATCCACTACCACATCACGATGCGCCAACCCAGGAGGCCCGTCCGGCGAACTCGGTGAGCCTCTGCGGTCGCCCCCGGCGCCGCCGTATCTGTTGCCGCTCGGCGACACAAACCCACCCGGCCAATCTCCACGGGGTAGATCCCGGGCCAATGGCCCGGTCGAATGCGGATCTTGGTCAACTGCGGGTCGGCTAAGCCCGGTCACCCGGCCTGGCGGTTGCCATGTCATCGCCCGTCGACGCCCGGCCCGGCCCGGCCGATCCCAACTGGTCAGCAGGCCGGTCGGCCCGCTGCAATTTTGCAGTTAGGTCCCCGTAGTTTCCTTGTTCTACAAAAAGGTCCTATCCGAGTTCAAAACTAATTAGCGCTAAGTCCCTGCCCCGTCTGTTTTGTGAGTTAGCCCTCGGCCGCTATAGTTAATCATGATCTAGCCCCTGTCTTCTCGCAGTTATGCCCCTGGTACCATGTTTTGGCCATAACTTGTTCATTTTAAATCCGTTTTGACCCCTTCAAGTTGCGTTGGGTTCGTAATTTCATAATCTACATGTTTATGTTACTTTTAATCAACTTTTCAAATTTTAAATTTTGAAGTTTATATTTAATTTATTATTTTACTAAAGGAAATCTTGTTTAATTCATAACTTTCACGTTCTAGCTCCGATTTTCGTGATCTTCACATCTAGCGTGATCGTAGCGATGCGTAGGTTTGTTTTATAAACCTTTTATCTTATTTTTCCTACTGTTGGTGTAATGTTCTAATATAGTTCTATTGTTTGCTTCGTGCATATGATTGCTCGAGATGCTTGTGTGGTGCTTTTGTGACGATGTCCAAATCGGTGAGTTTCACGTTGGTGTCCTTTGAAGAAGGAGTTGGTGCTCAAGTAGAGGCGGTGAGCAGTTCGTGGAAGACCAGGAATTCTTGGAAGACTAGGATCCTCGAAAGTTCTATGAAGAATCAAACAAGACGAAGGAACTGAGTTTAAGGCAAGTATAGCATGGGATCATCCTTGTTGTTCTAATAACCTTTAATCATTTAATCATATTGCATGTGTCTAATTTGTTAACCTTAAGGACATCCTAGTCAATTGTTACCTTTATACCTTGTTACCTATGGGTTACTTGCATATGAGTAGTTTTTGCTAGCGCTCAACTTATACAAACATAATCTAATGATGACTAAAGGCTATATGAGACATATGATGAACTTGCTTTTGCCAAACCTGGACTATAGGGCGAGAAAGAGTTAGTGGATCTTGGCCCTCCATAAAGACTTATCTATTGGCAAAAGCCGGGACTTACAAGTACAGCCACGGGAACCTCTCTCGTCTTGTTTTTAGTACACTAGACTTCGTTAGCTTGTTAGTGGTTGCTGATCCTACGGTAGCCTAGGTTGCAGAATGGGCTCCTGGAGGGTTCCATTCACGTAGTTGCTCCCTTGCAGAACACTACTGGTTAACGGAGGACTTTGGGAACGCTCGTAGTGAAACCCTGCCATGCTCCCTAGGAAGGAGCAGTGTGGGCCTTGCAAACCCCGGCATTTTGGGAATCACGACTGCGGGTGAACGTGTACACCTCTGTCAGCGAGGAGTTTGATCAAACCGATATATCAGCCGTGCTCACGGTTACGAGCGACCCAGAAAACTGATGGAATAGTGGTTCATTGGATCATGTGTCTATGGTTGATGAGAATGTGGATGAATGACAAAGTTGATGATGACAGAGATGGTGGACTAGATAATGATGGTGGTTACTCATATTATAATCATGTGGGTTATTTGGGGCTTAAGCACAACTATATACTTAACTAATACTAAAATTGTGACTCACTAAACTGCTGACCGCAGTTAAACCCCATGGTGTCATCCTTTTGAGCCTCATAAACCCCATGTTATATTTGTGGAGTACGACAAGTACTCACCCTTGCTATTTCCCATTCAAACTAGGGAAGTTGCTAGAGTGCTAGAGTTTGAAGGAGTCCGGCTTGCGATCAACCCGGTCGGTTTGTCCCTCGTGGAGTGGAGTCTTCACCTCGAAGATCGGAGTGTCTTCCCAATCGCTTTGTTTTCTAAGGTTATCTTTCTATACTAAGTTCGTTATATTTTAAGCATTATGTATTGATATTTCCTTCAATTGTGACTATATGTGAGATTTGACTTCCTGGGCTCACATATGGTGTTTATCTGGTTTTGTCCTTAAAAACCGGGTATTACATAGTGTTGCTTGCATCATTAACATAAACTCTTGCTTCATTGCTTCTCTGTCGGCTTCCTTTTCCTTCTTCATTTCTTCGATCTGACGCCTATGTTCTTCCCTTTCAGCTTCCCTTTTTAGCCTCTTGAGTTTCAATTCGATCCTGTAGCTTTGCAAATCGTCGATCGATTAATCGCATCTTGATGCACACGTGCTTGGTATTCCTCGAAATTAGCTGTCTTCTAGTTGGGTACTTTGCCATGTATCCATTAGCATGGATCTTAGTTGATTTGCATTTTGTTGTTTCCTTGTACGCTATCTGGAAAATATGATTTTGCTCCACATCGACATGATGTTTATATCTCCATTTGTTTCTCTCTCGGGAAATTTTGTTGCTTGCATTTTCCTAACAAAGAGAGGACAGTAAAAGTAGTTAATTGAAAAATAAATTGTAGGAGTTCACTTTGCATCACTTAATAAGGTTTGTAGAAACTGTTCTACTCACATAGACATCCCAAGATTCTTGGCTTGACCATCGCCCATTCTTACTGTGTGTCATCATATAGAGGTCCAAATCATTTGGCTCATCACCGGTTATTGGGTCCCTCTAATTTGGAAAGAATGTAACAAATTAGTGACATTTCATCATGTAAGGAAGCATGTATATGTGCCTATGAAGTTATTACCTTCTCATAGCTTAACTCAGAAAAAAGACTTTGATCCGGTCACAGGGTTTATCTTTCAATTCTGCCGATTCTGAGAATTCTTGTTGCTAATCATCTGCACAAGTTGTTTTTTAAAAAAAAATAGTGAAGTTGTCGAAACATATACTTTAATTTAGCACGTGCAATTGGCAAAAATAAAATAAATCTCATCAGACCTGAAATTTTTTCGCTGTCAAAATACATCACCAGATAGTGCCATTCAACAATGTCCAAATCTTCTGGCTTGTGTCTCATTCTCTCCTCATAGGTGGTGTATGCCTTGCACGTAGAACTAAATGTTGATCGCCATCCTTTGTAACGCTCATTTGCGATGGTCCTTATCTTTCTCCTATTTTCCTCATTATCCTCAATGTCCCACTTATTCTGTTGAACAAAAAAAAAAACATAAATACTAGGTAACTTCTTAAATAATTTAGTAAATGTTTACGCAACCAAAAAAACAGATCAGAACTTACCATAACATCAGATACTATTGACTTCTTTACATCTTCATGGATATCTCTCCATGTTCTCACTCCAATGAGTGATTCTTTTTTTCCTTGTAAACAGTACTAATTCATCAACAAATGTACGTGTGTTCTCACCTGCAGCTCCTCCAGTTCTAGAGAATTCGATGTTAAGCTTCTGACTACCTTGCCTAGATCGCTTGTGGGAGGCTGCCAATCCTTTCAAGGTACCTCGTGCCTTCCTCTTTTGGGAGTCTTGTCAAGTGAAACCATATAGAATACAGGGGATTAAAAAAAATGTTTACTAGGGACAACTGAACTGAACCTCAAAATAAAATCACAATAAGCATTACTTACTATTTCCCTGTGTTTTCTCACGCCGAGCATGAGATGGTCGGTTCAGAGGTGGTGTTGGATTGCTATCTTGACACCTGCAGACAATAGGTCACATGTGTAAGCTATACATGGTTTGCGGAGGTCAGATAATAATTTGGTTGACATTTTGGGAAAGTCGTTATATTACTAATATCATCAAGTAGTCCTTGCACACTTAACCATTCTTTTGTAAGTCTTGACTGTGTTTTTCCTGGTTATATCCTTAAATTCTGTGAAAACCATGCTGATATGAGTGACATGGCAGTTGTAATATATTATAATATAACCATTTCGAATAGGGCAGCAACATTACTTACCCATGTATTTTCTCTCTTCATGCATATTGTTAAGCCACACCTTGTAATCATCAATTGACTCATCTGCGGAATCTTCACTAATTGATGACATTCTTGGCAATTTAATCGGTGTTATCTCCACATTTCGCTCTGTTATTTGGTCCCTTGATAATACTAATCTGACCTCCCTCTCCTCTGCATTACTTGATAACATTGCATTTGCATCTTCATCATATTCGATCTCGTTTAGTGTCACTACAGCGTTACCACATCTCCTCTTATAGTATAGGTAGTCCCTGGCACCATACCCTAGATTTGATTTCATTGTTATTAAGTTACCAAACGTGACCGAATCCCTCTCTATTGTATACTGAGCAAATTCTTGTCCGCCCAGTGCCCCCTTGCAAGTGAAAGACATAGTCCATGTTTGTTCCAAGCTGTCACAAAATATATGAATAACATAAGCATAGGTCATGAAACAATATTTAAAGAAGGAACAACTAGAGAAACAAAGAATATTTGGAAGTGGCCTTCACTATATTGATTAACTAGTCAAATTCTATTCTGAAGAAGTAGCATCCAGCCCGACATTGTTTCATTGCAAGTAATAGATGGCAGAACTACATTCAAATAGATCTGATCAATTAGGCTAAAATGAATGAATGAATTAATCGATGGCAGATGCAGCAGTTATATAAATTAGTCTAGTAGCAGCACGCACAGGCCAGACATTTTGTTTCATTGCAAGTAAAAAGATGGTAGCACTACATTCAAATAGATATGACCAATTAGGCTATTGAGAATTAATCGATGGCAGCTGCAGCAGTAATATAAATAAAGCTAGTAACAGCACAGGCAGAGGGACGAATCCCACCTGATCATGCGACAAATAAGAATGCCACCAAATGTATCGTTTTCAGAATTTAAACCTGTTGGTCGATAAAAGAAGAATATTCCCACTCAACAGTCCAAACCAAGAATTAGACAAAAGTATTTTTCAAACGACATAGCAAAAGTTGATCTTGGACAGTACTGAAATAGCGCTCAGGAAATAATCTCTTTCTAGAACACAAATTCAGAACGACATGGTCACCCAGCAGGATCGGAGGTTAGTCATGAATATATCTAGAGTTAATTTCGCCTGAGATATGATCTCCCTAGCTCAAGTCAAGTCATATGCAACAGATCAAATTGAAAATTTCATCTAACTAAAGTTTTTGGTAAGGAAAGGGAAGGGTATATTTTTGTGTCCATACCTGTCGTCGATCTGAAAGGATGAACGCCGACGGCTTTCTTGTCCTTTTCTGCTGTCACCTCCATCTTCATCAGCAGGAGGTGTACCTGGCCTCGACGAAGGTATCCGAAACAGCGATGTCGCCATGGGTCGTCTGGACATCGTGGAGGCAGGTGGGCGCGCCGACGTAGGTGTTCCCGTGTAGCCCGCAGGTACCGCTGCCGCCGCTGGAGTGGCCATCGACGACGACGCAGGTGTCCCCGTTGCCGCTCTCGCCGGTACCTCCGGAGGGGTCTCCATTTTCTCTCCCCCGTGATCAAAGCCCAACCCTAACTGGCGGCTGGAGGCTACGACTATCTGCTCTCTCACCGATTAGATTAGCGAGTATTATTAGGAAGGGAGATGACTAAGTCACGTAATGTGGGGAGAGAAAAACGTGGGACCAGCCGTGGGCGCGGGGGTATTGGCGCTAGAATTTTCTCCGGTGAGTTTCATTTGGGAAATTTGGTGGATCGCCGTCCACGTTTCCAAATTTTCTGAATTTTCAAGCATTGTTGTCGTCTCATCACATACATGGTCAACTAACAAGTTGATATTTGAACAAGTTGTACTGACATTCCAATAAACATAATGTTAGCTCGATTCCCAAAAAAAAAAAAAAAGCATGCCCGGACATATTTATTGTTTTATGCTGCCGTGGGTGGAACAAATGTTTTATTTTTGAAAAAATTGGCAATTTTTTTTGTTAATAAAGAAACATGATAATTTTTAAAAAACTTGGTAATTTCAAAAAGTCACATTATAAATTCAGAAACTTAAAGCATCTCTAACATATACTAGGTAAATTGTTTTGTAAATGTAAATATAGATTAGGAAAAAAATATCTCCAACGGACTCTACATGGCTCTCGAAATTGGATAGCTAGCCATCCATGCTCGGAGTCTCCATACTTGACGAGCTTGTGCCGCTGGCCATTCAGTCTTTGCGTGCGCCTATGAATCCCTCCGACATGCGAGGCGGCCCCTTCCCGCGCACTTTCCCCACCACCACACGCACCTAACGACATGTTGTCCAACAATGTCGGGAGCTCCCTAGTGGCAGCATCATGGGTCCGCACCAACATCCATAGGAGTTCCAGGACCTAGCCTATGATGAGGGCACTCAGACCGCTGGACTCCAACATGGGGCCAAACATATACCTCTCGTCGGTACTATGCCCATGTCTTGAGCACAGTTGAAGCACACCCAATCTTCCAAATGATCTAGAAATCAAGATGCATGCACCCCCATAATCAAATTCTCCTGGCTCGTGCTTGTTGATACAGTTGCAGGGCTTGCTTGAGCATCGCTTGGGATCGTCCTTGCAACTCTTTGAAAGACTAACTCATCCAAAAGGAGCCCTCGCCATACCATGCTTTATTGAAGTGGAGAACTAGCGATGATTGCGGCGTGGGAGCTTTGGAAGGTGCAAACTGACCAAGTCTTCAATAAGCATCACCCAGCTCCTAGTAGATGGTTCGGGAACTTAAACTAGTTGGGTTCAAATGAGCTACATACTCTTCACCTCCCCGAGCATGTCGTTAGGTTGCTAGTAGTAGTAGCCATATTTATTAGGACCAGAGCGAACGGACGGTTTGACCCGTGGAAGACACAGTAGTCTGGATCTAATAAAAGACTACCCATGACTGGTAAAAAATCGGAGGAACTGGTGACAAGACCAACCATACTACACTAGTAATAGAAGTAGTATCAGCTAGTAGTAGTAATAATAGTAGTTAGCATCCATTGTAAATTACAATTTCCATAGTTAATGCTGAAAGCAATTCAAAAACAATGCAGCTGAGTGACAAATATCCATAATTATAGTACAAAAAAAATATCGGCAAATAATTTTTAAGAGTATAGAATAATTTTTTTATAAAAAGTACAGAAAAAAATTAAACAAAAACTGCAGCACAAGAGGTTTGAACCAAGGAGCAAAGCTTTAGAGCAAAGCTTATCTACCACTGGCCTGCTGAGGCTTGAACGATATTTAATAGACTTTAGGTTACCTGTATAGTATTGTGTCTATCTGGAGATGATTTTCTTTTAATGGATCAGCTGCGACAGGGGGTATGTAAAGCGTGCGCCACACACGTAGCTAGTTGACTAGTTCCCCTCGCGGAATCGCAGCGCAGCCTATGACCTATACCGATCGCTCATCGCTCGTCCAGGGGCTCAACCGACCGTGCATGACGGCGTGGTGCTTTTTTCTTTCGTTCAACCGGAAAAAAAAAAAATGAAACGAGACCTGTTCGACTTCCGACTACCTATCCCAGTGCCGCAACCCCTCGATCTATCATCCCCGGACGTATGCGCCGCCACACCTCCTGACCTGCGGCGCTAGCTCATCCTCACCTCTAGTTGCCATCGAATCTGAGGCGAACGCTGCTGCCCACATCAGGTAAGCCAGAAGAAGAACCACGCCTGCTGGTCCATTGCTGCATCCATCCATGTCAATTGTTTAAGGGAGTTGCTGCTGTAGGGCGGCGTGGTTATTGAGGTGCACGGGCAAGGAATTAGCCAAGGGCAATAAACAAGTTCGTGATCTCTACCTGCTATTCCAGTCTGCGGTATATATACGTATAAATCTTTCCTAATGACTATTCCAATCTGTGGTATATATACGTACACATCTTTTCTAATGACTAGCTAGACCTGATTGGTCGGGTTCAATATATATCTAATGAGTTGGCCTGTTCGTGAGTGAAACAATTTCTATTGAAACTAGTAGTTAATCTAATGAGTTGGCCTGTTCGTGAGTTAAATAGCATAATGATAGGATTATCATAACTTGGCAAACATTAGACTGTTTTGGGATGTAAAGTGCATCTGCATTAATTCTAGATTAGAAATTTTGGATTGTTTTTGAGTTTTGTGCAAACCATGGTTGTTCAGGTGCTGGCGAGTCGTAGGCAGGACCTAAGCCATTTTTCTGCGTGCTCGTTGCATCGCTAAGGCAAGTGCATGACGAACCTTTGCTTGGGCTTTGTGACTTTGTTTCAGTTTACATCCTGTATAAAAGTTTCAAGTGCTTTAATTTTCATGGTTCATATTCAAGTTCCGGATTTGACATTCAAGTGTTTGTAATTTTCTTTCGACTTGCAATCTAATCCATACAGGAACCAGTCACTGAAGCGCGTAGTTGATCATTAATTTAATTATTTAATTCATCAAGCCACGTAGTGACAGCAAATCTGAGAAGCTGCGGGTAATTTTCTAATTTGTTCTAAATTTATTACCGTGATAGGGTCATAATTTTGTAATTCAATATATCTTTTGAGCAAAGAAACATTTGTCTGGTGCTCCAAAAAGAAAAAAAAAAAAAAGATCAATCCATAGAATCGCAAAAGGATGCTACACATGATTGTTCTATTTCAAAATGTATATATTTGCATGCATGCAAGCTGATACCTCTATATATAAGTAATTTTATTGTTTTAACATATTTGATAGAGAATTCTAATTTGTTTTTGTTTGATGTGGTCATCGTCATGCAGAATATATAATGTCACATGAAGATACGAGTTGGATGCGCTTGCCTCGTACTTCAACTGAATGGCAACTGAAATTTCGACAATTTTTGGACATCACATTTGGTGGCACATCAAGAGGTGGAACTGCTCCATGTCCATGTCCTAGATGTGTATGCATGTCATACAGACCGCAGTCTGAGGTTCAGCTTCATGTGCTTGCTAGAGGGTTTGATGAAAGCTTTATCAGGGAAGAGGAAGGTTCAGATCTGGGATTACACAACCAAGATGCACAACCAGCTGATGTAGAAGTACACAATGACACACCATCACCAGCTCATGCTGAAGTTGACAACCGAGCCCCAGCACGAGAACTTGGAGAAGACAACAATGAAGAAAGTGCATCGAGTGAGGACCATGGTGCCACTCATTTGGTTAGATCCCTAATCAGAGGCACTATACATGGAGAGATCAGAGATACTGATCACGGTGAACAGCCAAATGAACATGCCAAGATCTTCTTGAAATTATTACAGGAGGCAGAAAAGCAATTGTATCCAGGTTGCACGGATGCAACTAAGGTCTCTTTTATTGTGGAACTTTTTCAAGTTAAGTGTGTGTGCGGTATTAGTAACTGTGCATTGGAGGCGGTACTTAATTTGTTCACAAGGTTTTTGCCTAAAGGCCATTGTGTCCCAGACACAATGGAGAAAGTGCAAAAGGTGGTTCGGGATCTAGGCTTGGACTATGAAAAGATAGACGCCTGTGAGAACAATTGTGTGTTATTTTGGAAGGAAAATGCACATCTTGATACATGTCCCAAATGTGGTGAGTCTAGGTGGAAAATGCCCAACGACGGTGCTTATGATCACAGGGGCGATGTGGATGGTGGTGCTGATGGGACAAATAAGAAGCGTGTCCCACGTAAAATACTACGATACTTTCCTCTTACTCCACGGCTGCAAAGATTATATATGACTGAGAGCACATCATCACAAATGCGGTGGCACAAGGGAGAATTGGTCAATGATGGCAAAATGCGTCACCCTGCTGACTCGAAGGCATGGAAGCATGTTGATAGGAAGTATGATTGGTTTGCAAAGGATGCTCGTAATATTAGGCTGGGTCTTGCTTCTGATGGCTTCAACCCCTTTGGCATGCAAAATGTTACATACACCACATGGCCTGTTATCCTAATACCTTACAATTTGCCTGCTTGGTTGTTTGAGAAACAACCATATTGGATGATGTCCATGTTGATACCTGGTAAGAAATCTCCTGGAATGAATATTGATGTATATTTGAAACCCCTCATTGATGAGCTGAAGGATCTTTGGGAAAAGGGTATTGACACATGGGATGATAAGGTAAAGAAGAATTTTAAATTACATGCTATTCTACTTTGGACAATTAATGACTTTCCAGCTTATGCAATGCTTTCCGGTTGGAGCACAAAAGGCAAATTTGCATGTCCATACTGCCACAAGGATATAGATTATTTGTGGTTGAAATTTGGTAATAAGCATTGCTACATGGGACATCGTCATTTTTTACCCTCGACCATCCATGGCGCATTAACAAGATCAGCTTCAACAATGAGGTGGAAACCAGGGAGGCTCTAGTACCACTGTCCGGTGAACAGGTATTGGAGCAGTATGAAACTTTCGATCAAGTGAGTTTTGGAAAGGCAACATCAAAAAAGAGGAAGCGTGATGAAGATAAAAGATGGCACAATTGGAGGAAGAAGAGTATTTTTTTTTTTTTGAGCTCCCTTACTGGTCTTCTTTGCTCATAAGGCATAATTTGGACGTGATGCACATTGAGAAAAACATATGCGACAGCATATTGGGTACTTTGCTTGAGATTGAAGGTAAATGTAAGGATAGTGAGATGGCTCGGCTAGACATGGAACAGCTAGGGATAAGGCAAGATCAGCACCCTGTGATTTCCAGTGATAGTTATACCTTGCCACCAGCATTGTACTTTTTAGATAAGGATGACAAGAAAAGTTTATGCCAATTTCTACAAGGAGCAAAGATGCCTGATGGATTTAGTTCCAATATAAGGAGGTGTGTTGACGTAAATGCATGCAAGGTATCTGGACTCAAATCTCATGACTACCATATTATTCTACAAAACTGTTGCCCTTAGTGGTCAGAAAGATTTTGCCAGAAGATGTTGTTGCACCATTGATTCAACTTAGTAGGTTCTTCACTGCACTTTGTTCGAAGGAGCTGGTCGAAGATGATCTTGACAAACTTAGTGCTTCAATTAAAGAGACTCTTTGTCAGCTAGAGATGGTATTCCCACCTGCGTTTTTGATATCATGATTCATTTGCCAGTTCATCTAGCTGAGGAGGCTAAACTTGGAGGGCCCGTCTGTTAGGTGGATGTATCCAGTTGAGAGGTATCTACGTACTGTTAAAGGCTATGTGAGGAACAAGGCACACCCAGAAGGTTCAATAGCCGAGGCATACATAGCCGAAGAGTGCCTCACATTTTGCTCTAGATTCTTGGATGTCGACACCAAGCTGAATCGCGTTGATCGTCATGAAAGTACAATTGTGAATGAGCCGCCGTCTGGCCTGGGCATATTTACTGAAATGGATTACAAGAGGAGAGGCCAGAGTATCAAGACATTCAGTGGAGATGAGGTTCAGAAGATGATGCACTACATAATTAGTAATTGCGATGAAGCCAAATCATGGGTCGAGTAAGTTGCAACATACCATCATAAATTACCGTACTATTTGTTTGTGGCATCAACTAATTAATTTCCTATTTTGATGTAGGAGCACAAGGAAGAACTAAAAAAATAGCATGAGGAATGTTAAGAAACGACATGAGGAGCACTTTGTAAGGTGGTTCGAGGACATGGTTAGTTCTATTGTTTATTTTTTATTCCATTTTATGTGTAGAATTATATACTAATTAATTAACTAAGAAATTTGTTTTCAAACTGAGTTTCAGATCACCAAGCTATATGAGAAAGGGGAAGCAAATGAACTAATGTATACTCTTTGTCAAGGACCAGACCCTCGACCTCATGAGTTCAATAGATGCTACATCAATAACTGGCTATTTCGAACGGCTGCTATTGAGAGAAACCTCGTCACACAAAACAATGGTGTGCTTGTGAGGGGTGATGGTACAACTAGCAATATGACCTGGTATGGAGTAATTAGAAGAATTATCTCACTTGAATTCCCTACAGAAAAAGAAGTCATATTGTTTCAGTGTGATTGGTATGATGTGCCAGCTGCAAGTACGAGCAGAAGTAGAGGATAGAATAGGGATAAATATGGTGTTATCGATATTGATACTTCCAGGTTCCGATATTCAAGTGAACCTTACATTCTGGTGACACAGGCTGAACCGGTGTTTTTTTATCAACCTCGTGAACAAGACAGGATGGTCAATTGTTGTGGTGGTAAGACCAAGAAATTTGTTTTCCATGCCAAAATGAGGGTGACATCGAAGTCGGTCTACTTGATGTGGGAATCCAAGACATGAATTTAGTAGGCCCAAATGAGAATCTATCAAATTGGACAAGAGCAGACAAAAAGGCACAACTGGTGATGCCTCCATTATTAATCAGGTGCGTGGCGAAGCAGTTCCAGAACCAGATGATGATAACGAAGATGACACCTATATTGATGATGGAGTAGTTGCACCAGTTGTGTTAGAAAGCCTAGAAGATGATTTTTTGTCTAAATACTATTTTTTTTGTTCAGCTGTGACTGTAGTTGATTCTCTCAGTATTCTTGCTGACCTAGAATTAAAATAAAATAATTGCATTCACAGGTGTGACTTGCAAGCATGAAATTTTTGCTTTCTTCTGAATAATTTTTGGATAAACAAGAGCACACATTTGGCATCTGAAAATAAAAATAGCATTATGCTTCTATTTGGTACGCAAATGCAACCGTGCAATTGGCCATGGCTGGACACTTTCAGTGTTTGCAAAAGGTAGCTGCAGGCTGATTGGTTCCTGTCATAATCACAAATATCAGCAAGCTGGACATTTTTTATTTTCTAAAATGCTTACAGCACCACTAATATACTTATTCAATTGTGAAACTATGCAGATGGTGATGGTCAATTGTCATGTAAAAGATGCACACACGCAGTTCATGTCTTTTATATTGCTCCATCCAAACATATGTTGCTCTAAATTTCTGAATTTTTGAAGTAAATACATAAAGCTTTCTCTTTCAATTAAGACAAGAAACAGAGCTTTCGGACAATATAAAATTTACAGCCTTGTATACAAGTTACTGATACAATGGTGCCGCTGGTGAAGGTCTAGTGAATTGTGCTTAGTATGGTTTTAACTCGTTGGTCTCTGAGTTTGTTCGACGGTAGTGTTATCCCATTTTCCTTTGTTTTTTTTTTTCTGCAGTATTATTGATACGAGGTATTGTATAAGGATTGAAATATGATACCAGGAGAAATAGGCCTGTAGTGCTCATCAGTTATCATCGAAGTTTATGTGCTCATCAGTTATCATCGAAGTTGGCTTGTTGACTCTGTGAAAAAGAAAAAAACATCGGGCTGCTGGATGACGTCAGCAAGGCGGCGGATCTCGCCGTCAACAATCCCAGAGATGGGGACTCCTCGTCGGGCGATGCTCGCAGCGGATCCCGTCCGAGAGGGCAGGCGAGGTCACGGGCTGGAGAGCGAAGACGGCGGACTTCGCCGGGCGACGCAGCGGTGGTGACGAAGGATGTCGACTCTGCGAACTGCGATCTAGAGGGCTACCTCCATTGGAGCCAAGGCAACAACGACGAACAACTACGACGAGGGGACGTAGAAGGAGGTGATTCATCCTGAAGATGACCCCTCACCGTCGACAACCTCCATTAGCGCTAAATCACAGAGTACGAACAATTCCTCCGCATTTATGCGCAAAAGATAGTTCGAGCCTTCCATCTCACCTATATTTCGGGAGGAAGCGGACAAGGAAAGATCCAACAATTTGCTTGGCAATCAAAGAAAGTGGAATTGGATTATGAGCCAAGAGGATGGCTGAGAGATGGTGCTGCGTTCCCAGCCCTCTCACAGAATAACCATCGAAAGAACAAGAACAGAAACAGAAGTTTCTCCACACCTCTGAATACCAAATCCAAGAGATTCATACATGCATTTGAGAATGGGAAATTACCATTCGATCAAATCAAAAAAAACACCATTAAAAATCAAGTCAATTCCAATCCAATTTCAATGGATTTCAGGCGATCACCAAATCATCGCCAAAGGAGGACGATCACGGGCGATGGCGGCGCATCCCGACAAAGGTCATTTTGGGGAATAAACAGGGTACCCAAGAAAAATGGTTCCGATCACCGCCCAAAGTGCAGGTGGTCACCGGAATTCTTGGTACACCCCCTGCCAAGTCAGCACATGAGCCGGGGACCAAAGATAGGTGAACAAGGACCAAATCCCACCGCCAAAGAGGGGAACGTGAGAGTTCTTCTCCCCAAACCGAAGTCAAACGCAGATCCCCAAATCAAAAAATTCTCCTATACGAAAACCCTAGCTCAGCAAAAAGATCCAACTTAGCCGAATGCGGGACACTTCGGCGGGCGCCAAGACAATCCTTCGTTGAAGCGGTGAGGATCGAAAACAGCTTCAACCTGTTTTTAAAAGATGAATCAAGGCGAGGCTATCGAGGGGAGGAAATCGGGGAGCTTATGGCGGTGGCGGCGGCTACGGTCGCAGCAAGAGTACTGGCGGCGGATACAACCAAGCTGGAGGTGGCAGTGGCTACAATGGAGGGGGTGGTGGAGGTTACGGCCAAGGATCCGGTGGTGGAGGCGGTTATGGTCAAGGTGGCGGCAGCGGAGGCGGATTTGACAGGCGCTGGCGGGTGTGGTGCTGGTCGAGGAGCGGTGGTGGAGGTGGCAGCTATGGTCACGACCGCAATCGTAATTACACCCGGAGAGGAACAACAAGGAGGACGCTAAAAAGGAAGGAAGCAAGTGAGGGAGAGAAGGAAGAGCAGGTATCCGAATCCATCGGGCCGATCGAAGTTAGCAAAGAAGCCGCTACCGACCCAAATTGATAATCGATGGCAACAACCGAAGCTCGGGACCGAGAACAAGTGGGAACCTGTCAAGAATCAAGTCAAGCAAAGTGATGATCAGTGGGGAAACAGAACAAATCAATAGGCAAGAGTTGATAACCAAGGTAATGCAAACAGAGGTCAGGAAAACCAGCCTGGAGCACTTGCTCAGGTCAGAATCCCATGTGACATTTGTGGGCTCTTCAATCATCTCACTAAAGATTGTAGAAGGTTAAATTGTGAGATTTGTGGTAATCAGGGGCATATGGCTTATGACTGTAGGCAATGCATCCCTTGGAACACTATTCCTGAACTCTGTGCAGCTCAGGTTGAGGGCCAGAGTTTCTTCTATATTGAAGAAGATATTGATCCTAGAATGGCCGAGGAAAGGGAATCAACTGCCATCATTTCGTGATTTCGGACACGTGCAAAAGGGGTCGATTATTGAGAAGCAATTTCTTCACCTTCCCAGCTCTGAAACATGGAAGTGGACTGCAAGAGAGCTAGAAAAGAACAAATTCAGTTATGAGATTCCCGAATGCAAAAATGGTCAAGGATCTCAGTTTTTTCCCTGCTATGACAATGAGAGGGGTGAATGCACAAATGGAAATCAAGTCATACTCTGCCAGTGTTGGGGCAATTGGTGAACTTCAACAAGCATGGTTCGGGGTTTGGGATATTCCAACAGACCAAAGGTCTATTAGAACCTGTGCTAAAATTGGAGGATTGGTGGGAAGAACTATGGAGATAGATGAAAAAACCAGGCTGAGAAATGAGTTTGTGAGAATGAGGATAGAATGCATGGACATAACAAAAGTTCCTAGCACTGCTGTTGCCTCCCTGGGCAGAGTGTTGAGGAGGTTTGTATTTGAGAGAGAAGTGGAAATGGAGGAACCTATCAATACAACACAGACAGGGGTGAAGATTCAGGACAAACAACAGCCTCCTCCTGCCAAAAAGTTCAAGGGTGACAATTACACTCAAGAACCAAACAAATCTCAAGCCAGTGGCAACAAGGGACTCAGTGGATCTGGAAAGAGTGGTATAAAACATACTACGGTTCTTGTTGAAAAGCTCAACCAAGAAGTAGGCAAGTCTCAAGTTAGTGGTAACAAAGGACCTAGTGGATCCGAGATACTAAGCAGTCCACGCTTCTTAAACTCATTCTTTGAAGCTAAGATGACTTCATCTAAATCATCTTTGTCTGCTCCTCCAAAGATGCAAGCTTCCAGCAAAGTCAACAAGAAAAATAGCAAGGCTGATGACATGGATATTGACATGGAAGAAGAGAAAGTTCATATTCCTGATAGGTTTGATGAACTTGACACAGACTCAGATAGTGATATTGTGGAGAAGAATGAACCTGATTTTGCAGATAGGATTAAAAGCATCGAAGGATTTGGAAATATTGGCCTAGGCTGTCCCATGGATAACCAAAATGATGTCAATCCCAATACATATGCTGATCACATATGGAGAATTCTCTCACTGAGCCTAATGTCAAGCAGATCTGGGAGAATAAGGAAAATATATCTTTATCCAAGAACATCATGTTAGTATGGCAAATACTTCAAGCAATATCAACAAAGATGGACAAGTTACTGAGTTGGACCTATCCGGGGAAGCAATTGTAAGCACCCGTGAGAGTGTTGAAGTCAAGACGAGGGAAGATTCGAAAACAAAGAGGAAGTGCTACCCGATCTTTGGCGGTGTCAAAAGACATATCTAGGGAAGCCATTGTAAGCACCCAGGAGAGAGGTGAAGTGAAAAAGACTAAGGAAGATTCGAAAACAGCAGAAATGCTACCCGATGCTTGGGAGTGTTAAGGAGGACAATACACTCAACAAGGTGAACAATCCACCTATCGAAAGAGTGAAAGACTCCGTAAGGATCTGATGCTCACTACTAAAGAGAAAAAATGACAGGATGGCAAAAAAAAGGAATCTGGAAGGTACTTCTACCAACCATCTTTTGTTTTCTAATCTTGATGATGATCATATTTTGCAAATATCTTCTGATTTGGGTATTGATCTAAGTAATACTGATTTCAAGACCTTTGACATGCTTAAAACCTTGAGATTGCTAGACATACTTTGCATAATAAAAAAAATATTTCTTGTAATGATAAGTCTGATGTGCTGGAAGAAGAAGGAGATGAGGGGGGATGATGTTAATGATAGATTGATTGAGTGGCTTCAGGAATCTCACTCTGAAACTGAGAGTGAAATTCCAATTGATTCAAAGTATAAGAGTGGTAATATTTCCAAAAGAAAACCGAGGATATCTCCAAAAAATTCTAAAAAGAAACAAGCTGAGAATTCCTCAAGCTTGAGAAAAAAGGGGAGGTGGAGAAAATTGTTCCACCTAAACCCCAATCCAAAAATAAAAGAGGTAAAAATGATAGTACAAGGATTGTTTTGGAACCGTAGAGGCCTAAGAAAACTGGGGTCTCTACTTATCTGAACAATCTTATGTATCAATATCAATTTGACTTTATTGGACTTCAAGAGACAATGGTTACTGACTTTGAACCATCTATCTTGAGGCAAATGTACTTCAACCAAAAATTTTCTCCGAAATGGATACCATCCAAAGGCAAGTCTAGGGGAATCCTTGTTGGGGTAAATCTCAACAGATTTGATGTTGGATCTTTTAGAAAAGGAGAGTTTATTTTACGGCTTTGATTTATGGGATAAGAATATAAAAAGTAAAATGGAACTTGTTGACAAGATATGGTGCAGCTCAAGAAGAGCATAAAATGGAATTTCTTGCAGAATTTGCAAGGTTTTGTGATGATTGTTCGAACCATATATAATTGGTGGTGACTTCAACCTAATTAGATACGCAAAAAGAGAAGAACACTAGCACCAACACCCCAAAAACATTCTGAGAGTTTCAATTCTATTATTCATTTCTTTGAGTTAAGAGAGCTAGCCATGAATGGAGGTTTGTTTACCCTGGACCAACAACCGGGATCCCCCAACTTTGGTCGACTAGATAGAGTCTTGATGTCTAAAAGCTGGGAAGACATATTTCCCCATGCTTTGATTAAAAAGCTCTCGAGGGAGATTTCTGATCATAATCCTCTGTTTTGATATGTGGAACACCAAAGAAACTCCCTCATATTGAATTCAAATTTGATTTAAATTGGCTAGCAAACCTAGAATTTCTGCCATTAGTAGAGAGAATCTGAGCAAACCTTGCAATGCTAAATCTGCACTAGATAAGGTTCAAACGAGAAATTAAAACTATTCAAGCAATTTTTAAAGGTTGGGGCTTTAATCAGCAAGGGGAGTTTAGAAAATGAGAAAAGAAATACAACAAGAGATTATTCAGTTAGAAGAACTTGAGGAACTTGGCAGCCGACAAGGGAACAAACTATGAGGAAATACTCTATTTTGAGTGAAAACCCCGATTAATTGAACAAGAGGAAACCTATTGGCTTCAAAGAAGTCATGAATCATGGCTCCTCAAGGGTGACAAGAACAATTGAGTACTTCCATAGATGTGCCAATGGTAGGAAAAGAAAAAATACTATAATATCATTTGAAAAGGATGGGCAGATTATTGTGGGTGATAACAACCTTCTTCAAAGATGCATCATCCGAATACTATGCGTAATTATTTGGTCCCCGTTCCTCAGCATATGATTCAAATTTGATCCCTCCACTTGGGCGCACTCAAAGATATCGCGTCAATTGAGAATAATGATAGACTCGGGCGACCTTTTTCTCGAATTAGAGATTAAAACCGCTCTTTTCAAATGAAAAAAGAACAAAAGCTCCTCGACCGACAAAATTCCTATTGAATTTTATCGAGTTGTTGGCATATTATCAAATCTGATATAATACAAATCTTTAAAAAGATTTCCTTGAAAATAAAATGGAGATTAGCGGTACTTAATTATGACATCATCACCCTCCTGCCAAAGATTAAGGATGCTAACAAAATACAGCAATACAGGCCAATTTGCCTTTTGAACTATCTTTATAAACTTTTTACAAAAAGTTCTAACCATCGATTAGAACCTCTTGCTTTGAAAGACTAATCAACAATGCTCAAATAGCCTTTCTAAAGGGAAGAAACATTCTAACAGGGTGATGTGTCTTCACGAAATTATCCATGAAACAAAAAAGGAAGAAAATGACAGGGGTATTACTGAAATTAGACTTTGAAAAAGCATACGATAAAGTTAATTGAAATTTCGCTAGATTATATGTATCCGAGAGGATTTAATGCTAAGTGGATATCATGGATCAAACAAGTTCTATCCGGGGTACTTTGTAAATGTGTAAAGGTCAATGAGATTATTGGCCCTTACATAAAAAAGTTACAAAAGGGGTTAGTAAGGAGACCCATTGTCTCCCATTCTATTCAATTTTGCTGATAGTTTAACAAGAATGGTGGAAAATGGACAGGAAAAAAGTTATTTACTAGATTAATTGAGCATATCATTCCAAATGGTGTTTGTATTCTGCAATATGCAGATGATACTATCATCTTCCTTAAAGACAATCTTGAGGGTGCAAGGAACATGAAATTTCTATTATACATGTATGAAACCATGGCCGGACTAAAGATCAACTTTGACAAAAAGTGAGGTCATTATGATCAATGATAAGGAGGATGCTGGATCTAAGTATGCAGAAATTTTTAACTGTCTGTTAGGGACTTTCCCAATCAAGTACATGGGAGTACCAGTTAGTCCTAGTAGGCTTCACATTAGTGACTGGCCCCCTCTAGTTGATAAAGTTATAAAAGACTTGATGTGTGGAAGTGAGGCACTATGACAATGGCTGGGAGGGCAACTTTAATTGAATCTTGCCTCAATAATGCTCCTTTATATCAAATGTCAAGATATCCGACTCCAAAAACGATTATTGGGAGAATTGATAAGAACAGAAGGGCATTTTTTTTGGCAAGGTGGAAGAGCTAAGAAAAAATACCATATGGTAAAATGGACAAAGATTTGTGCAAGCAAGAATAAAGGAGGTCCGGTATTAAAGATATCAATAAAATCAATATATGTCTGTTGGCTAAGTGGTGGTGGAAATTAGAAACAGAAGAAGGACTTTGGCAAAAAAAATAATTGAAGCTAAATACTTGAAAGGCAAATCCATTTGGGATGTGGTTCATAAACATGATGATTCTCCAATCTGGTATGATCTTCTCAAAATAAGAGAATTCTACTTGATTGGGAGAAGAATGAATATAAAGGATGGGAAAAGAGTTAGGTTCTGGAAGGATCCATGGATTTATGAGAAACCACTCTCTGAAATTGTCCCTACATTATATGCCCTATGTTGTCGAAAAGAAATCACGGTAGCTGATGCCAAATCTAATACATCGCATTACCTTTAGGAGATGGTTAAATGAGGAACTTCAAATTTGCTGGAACCTGATCTTGAGAGATATTGACAATTTTCAATTAAAAAGATACCAGAGATAAAGTCTCTTGGAAATTTGGAAGTAAAAAGGTATTCACCGTCAAATCTCTATATAATACTTTAACAAAAAATGATTCCGGTCATGACTACAAAATGATTTGGAGAGGAAAAGTTCCTCAAAAAATCAAATATTTCATGTGGTTACTAGCCAAAAGATGCTATTCTAACAAGAGATAATAGGATAAAAAAGAAAATGGAAGGGCAACCCCACATGTCAGTTCTGTGGAAGATAATGAAACATGTGACCATCTTTTTTTCACATGCCCTATTGCCAGGGTTGTGTGGTCTACCATTGCTAAATTCATTGAGCTTCTAATATTCCCAACTCATTATCACAATGTTGGCACTGGTGTGAATGTTGGCTTCCCAATCACAAAATATTGCATTGTTGGGGGTTTCTGCATTGTGTTGGGCGATCTGAATGCCCGTAATAGAGCATATTTCGATGGCAAAAAAAAATTGAAAAGCCCTTTGGAGATTTTATGTCATGCAGCTGCTCTAATGAGATTTTGGACAGGTCTTCTGCCAGAGATGAGCAGGGAGGAAATCATTGAGGGGATTAACTCCATGCTGAGATTGGCCACAGAAATCTTCATCGCTCAGTCTACTGCAGAAGAGCAACCGGCGGAGGCAGCTGAGGCGCAAGAAGATGCGGCAGAGCAAGATGACGGATGTGCTTAATCTGTCACCTGGACTGTTGTGAAGATGAAAAGCTTTCTGCAAATCCTTACTATCTTCAGTAGTGTGTTCTAGTATCGTTCTGGTATCTTAGTTCTTCTGCCGCAGTAACTTGTTTCCTGGGCATGAGTTGTGCTCGAGGACTTGGTCTTGTATTAACCCTAATACTCCTCTGGCTCTATCTCCCCCACCCTATTGCAGCTCTAATTGCTGATAGAGGTTCTGGGGTGGTAGTCTTGTTAGCTCTGCTATTCTCTGTCTAGGAATAACTCTGTTCTTGGTATTTCCGTTTGATATAAATGGGAATGGGGCTTGCCCTCGTATTGAAAAAAAAGTTACTGATACAAGTTTCACAAATATCCTATTAATGGAGATTGCTTTCACATGTGAATAAACGAATTACAGAAACAGGACAGGGACAGGGATGATTGGGCTTAAACCACGATGTCATCAAATCCATGTGCACTTGACCAAGCAATTTTAGAATCGGTGTACTAGTACAGCTGCATACCACCTAAGAACTTTCACTGGTGTTGGTGCTGGAGGGAAGGGCGCTGGTGGAGGTTGCAGCTCTAAGAGGGTAAAACCACGCGACACTGGTTTACCTAGGATGTCAGAGTAGGTTATGCCCATGGCCAATGTCGCAGAAGAGCACTCGAGCAGTCGGTGCCGAGTGCCGCGTGGGCCGCGCCGTCATCGAGCCAGAGCCCCAAGCGGGCGGCGGCAGCCTAGTGCATACCCACAACTAGCACAGGCCGACGACCTGATCATGTCGCTCGTCGGCAGGCAGCCGCTCGCCGTCGCCGATCGGCTGATGGCAGCGCGATGGCCTCCACGATGGTGTATTGGCGGCGTGGGCGTATTGGCGTGATGGACTGTAGTACATACGAAATAAAATACGTGACCATCTCAACTAAGCTAGCAGGCAGGATCAACATACAAGTATTAAAAAAAATATTCCGGCCAGGATGCTATTTTATTTTTTGATAATGTCAGGATGTTAATTACGTCCGCATCACATCATAAATTTCCACTTCCATAGCTCCAATGTAAATATATTTTCTAGGCTTCTTTCCTCCTCGTTGCTCAAGAAAATTACTTCCTTTGAATATCAGCTTTCACGGTAAAATAGTACAGAATGTATAATTCCAGCCTTTTTATGGAGTTTTGCTTCATATTACAAGACAATGCGCGGAGCCCAATAAAATATGGATGGCAAAATATAATTGTATATATTTTCATGTCACAAGTCAATGCGCCGCACTCATCATTATATTTTTCTTTATAATTAATTGTGTATATTTCATAATATTTTGTCTAACCCCCAAACCACGTAGGTCGCTATATGCATGGGAAAAATTTGTGACCCTGTACAACACATTGGCACATACTCCCTCCGTCCGCATATATCTTCACATCTGGGATTCAAAAAAATTCTACAAATAAAAGGTCACGTTGAACAGTGTCAGTCTCCATGCGTACAAACGTGATGGCTTACAGCCAAGAAACGCCACTCTGGAACCATCGATGGAGAGAAAAATCCGAATTAAAAATAAAATGAAAAACCCCATGGATTGCTCCCGTCCACACAATCGTGGATACTAGTACAGCGCCCGTCTGCATGGCAGAGTGGCAGGGTGGCCAGACGTGGATACTAGTACAGCGCCCGTCTGCATGGCAGAGTGGCAGGGTGGCCAGAGTGTGGGCTTTTTAGGGGCATTATCGTCATTTCACACTCTGCTTTAATTTTTTGTGCTTCAACCTAGAAGACAAGTTATTTACGGACCGGGAGTATCTAGTAGATGATATATATGGGGGTTGGGCTCCTTGGCTGCCCCATTCAAATGATGAGTGTTGCGGCAACACTACTAACTGTACGTATGTGTGATCAACGAGCGACCATATCGATGAGGAGAGCCGTGCTTTGTGGCTTCCACGCCGTCTAGGGTGTGGCATGCACGTGTGTTCGGGAGTGATCTATCGATGCGGAGAGCCGCACCCATCTCTAACAAACAAGAGGCTCATGTATGTTGCTGGACCGCCAAAGAATGACCCCCACCAAATACATTACTCTAGAGCAACACAAAAAATTGTTGCAATAGTACCATGATATTGCATCCATTTAGGATTATAGTTGCAATAAGTACCTAACAATCGCAACACCACAAATGATTATTACAACCCCAAAAACCCGTTGCAATAGGAACATGTTATTGCATCCATTCAGAATTCTTGTTGCAATAACCACCAAGCAATTGCAACAACATAAAAAGATTATTGCAACCCAAAACAACCATGGCAATAGTTATGAACAAATGCAACCAAATCAATATAGTTGCAATAACACCAAGTAATTGCAAATCGAAAAATCAAAACAAATGCAACTCCAAAACGCCATGGCAATAACGCCAACCAACTGCAACACAATTCTATAATGGTTGTAGGAGCACACGTCTATTGCTACGACAAACCATACATATTGCAACATATTTAGTCCGTTGCATTATAGGTACATATTGCAACCATTTTATGGAAAGGTTGCAGTAGCACCCCTCTATGACAACCAAATTAGTGGTGTTGCAATCGTGTGGTGTGGCATTAGAGGTGAATCCTTGTAGTGATGCCCCGAGTCGGCGGCGCGCTGCAGAGCGGCGGTGAGATGGTGCCGTGGCCTTCCAGGAACATGGCAGACCTGCCTGCTCTAAAGCACACCTCTGGGTTGCCGGCCTCGGCGAGCTTGGCGATGAGACTCGTGCAATACTTGCGTGGAGTAGTACTCGACCCCCGGCCGTCAGCCCGCCCGGTGCAAAGCACCGGTGTAGTGCAATACTGCTCCACCATGGCGCCGCCGCGACGCCCGTGTCCGTGCACGTGGCCCATAGATTGAAGAGGTCCTCCATAGGATCCTCTCATGGCCATGGCGACGCGGAGTACAATGTCCTCAAGCAAATCCCGCAGAAGGTAAACAGTGTTCGCGCTCGATCGAGAGTTGGAGGGCAGAATGCGGGTGCTCGGTGAAACGCGCTGCAGCATAATTTAGGGCGGCTCCATTAGTACTACTAACGCCGCCTTTTCATAGAGCGCGTCTGTAGGAAATACTAGGTTTCCAAATTAAACTTTTTATATATTTTTCCATGAGACGTGCTAATCATATCAACACACCTCACTACAAACGAGAAATAGGGCGACGTCGCCATCGCTCACACGATTGCCATCACCATCGGCGACTTGTCGGTCTTCGATCGCCGAGGCACAGAAAGGGGCGAGACGAGGAGGGGAAGGACGGACGCCAGTACGCATCTATTTTTTTTTTCGAAAGCGGTCCGTAACATACGCTTTCAAATTGATAGATAATTAACTTGGACAGATTTTAGTTGCATGTCACTGTTCGTTCATAATTTTTGCAGCAATCAAACATGCACACAAAGGGGGTGTTTATTTGGTGAAATATTTTGGGTTTTGGTACTGTAGCACTTTTAGTATGTACTCCTATTTGGTAATTTTTGTCCCATCATAGACTAACTAGGTTTAAAAGATTCGCCTCGCACTTTACAACCAAACTGTACAATTAGTTTTTTGTTTACCTACATTCACGCACGCACCCGCCATCATCATCACGCATCTACCGATTATCGGACATGAACCATCATGCGCACCAAAAAGCTATCAAAATAAGTTTGTTTGATCGAGATCAACCATCAAGAGATTGAGGTGTAGCTATACATCCGCATAAGATCGATCGATCAGATTGAATACGCACTCAAAATGCCCGAATGCAAGACCGATGAACCTCTAACACTCGCCGCGGATCCTACACTCCTTGCTTGAACACGCACCACCCCGTATCCAACGAAGGTGACAACCGCCCGTCACCGTCCTGGCTTTTTGCAGCGTGCCCATCGTGGTGAGGCACCATTTGGGCTATAGGATGGGTTATGCGCCACCCTTACGGTATATCGCGTCGCCAAATTAAGCCCACCCTAAAATTCGCTTCTGTCGTGGGGCCGCGAGCGATTGATGTTCTTCCGCGTCCCGTCGCGCCGTGTGATGGCCGATCTCCTGCAACACCCGCCCGGGCATAGTCATCATCCAGCGGCACCAGTGTTGGCCTGTAGAAACACAAGAGCAAGAGCATACTTGGCGGTTTCATGCCACAAGCGGCGGCGCTGCAGCATCTCGGCGTCGGCGTGATGGTGCGGCGGCCTTCCAACGAAGCGGCATACATGCGGCTCGAAACGCCCTCGAGGTTGCCGATGGCGGTGAGCCTGGTGATAAGACTCTCATGATACTCGGGCGCGTAGTAGCCACGCAGGTGCAGCACCGGTCGATGGGATGCTCGGGTCCCACTAGGGGTCGCCCGCCGCGGCCTTTCATCTGAGCAATTGGCCCGCAGATTGGCGATGGCCCGCATGCGTCTGCGGGTGTCCTTAGCGACTCGAATCGCAATCTCTGCAAAGCATGTCACGCGGGAAGGCTTTCCATGGCACGAGGTGGCGGCGCGGTGGGGGCTTTTTGGTGAAAGTTACGGCGGCGTGCTCTAGCTATGTTTTGTCTTGCGGTGAAGAGTGGCGTATCACCACCGGGGGGAGATATAGCGGCGGTGGCACTTTCGGTTGGTGGCGGCAATAATGCAGGTCAGGTAGCCGGTGCGGGGGCGTGGGATTTTATGAGTGGGCTGGCGGTGCATGTCTTTTGTTCCGCACAAACTATCCCATTACGTCCCGAGCGATAAATGTTTTCAAATCGTACATGTTTTTCCATGACAAGATGATCTCAAATCAAAAAGATGTAAACTACAAAGTTTCATGGATAATTGTGAACTACAATCGTTATGTTGGTGGTTTGTCTATCCGAGGGTCACTTAAAACATTTAAATTTCAATTTTAATTCTTTTGAAATTGAGACCTAGTTTTCCTTTTACAAGATAATGTCACATCAAAAAGTTTGAAACTAGAGAGTTTCATAAATTAGCAAGATCTACAATTCTTATTTTGGTTGTTTCCCCATCCGACATAGTGCTAGTGACATTGTTCACAAATCTTAGAAATCTCTCTTGTAGTTTCATAAACTCTATGAGACATTTATAAATCTTGTGAACAATGTTACCAACGACGTCGTTGGATGAAGAAAATGACCAATATAAAAGATGTAAATCTTAAGAAGTTATACAACTTTTATGTTCATGACTTCTTCTGGCCGAAACCATTAGATGCTCCAAAAATGTTGTTTGAAGTTGTAATTTTGACATTCAAATTTGAAATGTTATCGATGAAACATGACAAGAGTAATAGAATTAAGAATACAATAGCTTGATAGAGCATGATTTTACAAAATTTTAGAAAGAAAAATCATCAATTTTGGAGTTCCTATGAGGGAGAAAGACTAGTTACAAGTTTTGACCATAGATTAAAAAGAAAAAATTAGGGTTCTTAAGCTCGAATGTCTCCGACGTGGCGGCACAAAGGCGTCTTGCAGATGTCACCAGAGATGACATCTCTTGCGATGAGAGGACCACCACCGTGATCCCCATAACCTAGCATTACTATCTATATGCTATCGGATGAGCGGGTTTAGGCTCTTACCGAGCTCGATGCCGACGGTGGCGGGTACGGCAGAGCGGGGATCGACACTCCGAATGAGGTCAAGCCGAGGTTAAATAGATGTTATGGAAAGCATCGAAACGCAGCCAGAAATTCTTTTCAACACTTTCGGCCGAGGCGGGAACGAAGTCGGGAGAGGGGTTGCTATCGTGGAGAACGATCGAACACGGCGGCGTGAACCGGCGGCGGACACAACAAAGACATTACAAGGCGATGTCAATGGCATAGGAATAACCGTCAAGCCGACGACCCTCAAGGTGCCAAAGTAAGAGAGAAGGGAGAGAGTTCAGCCAGGTGGCTAGGCACGCCGAGGTTCTCACTGCGGCCATTGCTCCATGGTTGCGCGCGGCGTGAACTGGCGGACATGGCAGCGCGTTCCAAGGCGACGTCAATGGCATGGGCATAACCGCCAAGCCAACGAGCCTTGAGGTGCCAAGGTAAGAGAGAAGGGTGAGAGTTCAGCCCGAGGCGGCCACGCTGAGGTGCTCGCGGTGGCCAAGGCGGCCAGCGGTGGTGAGAATCGCAAATAAATTTAACACCTCGCAAACATGAATATGCCATTGTCACTCTGTTTACTCATCATTTCAGCCGCAATCAAACATCCACGCAGCACATGATTTGGAGAAATACAACACAATGATATTTAATCACAAACACCATCGTCCCACACAAACACCACAACATAACACATGGATTACAATGAATTAAAACATCTCAGTGTTCATCACTGCTACTCAGAGGATCGATCGAACATCAACCAATGCATGCATGCATCACCGTGCGCATGCATGCGCACAACCAAAAGTTGTTCGATCTAGAGCATCTACACAGCTAAACTAGCTAAATGTACACACACAGACACACACACATATATATAGACATACATTGCATGAGAGCATCATCGTAGACCGGCCTGCTTATGCCAACAATGCAGCAAGGAAGAACAAAGTACACTTTCGATGTGGATCCTACACTCCTCGCTCTGAGCGACCACCGCGGTGGTGGCCCCCATTCGGCCGTGCCCACAGTTTTCCCAATGCGACCGATGCCCATCCTGACGAGGCACTAGTTGGGCCAGAGGAGGAAGATGCTGCCACACTAGAAAGGGCACCGCCAGATCATCGCGTGCAACACTTCTAGTGCCCGTGCGGAAGTACTCGCGGGACCTCCGAGTCCGGCCGTAGCCGTGCACTAGGTCCCGCAACACCGCCTCGGGCGCGGTCGTCATCGGCGGCGATGGCGTGAAGTGAGTTCGCGCTTGAATTGCGCAGTGCAGAGAGGTGGCGGACGACGTCGTAGTGTGAGCCCACGCAGTTGGACAGGTGTTTATTACTCACGATTTTTTCACAACGGTGGGTCAGTAGTTGCAATCCCACGCAATCGGACAAACGTTTATTACTCACACCTTTTCACAATGCAGTCTATAATGGATGGCATATTAGTCACACAATGGATCCACTTCACTCCGTCATCATGGATTTGTTCCAGGCTTGTCACGTACAGTTGCAAAATCTTGACACCAACCATTGCACTGACGCGTTATGATATATATTTTTTCGCAAATCAAAACATTACCATGATATGATAATATACTATTGTATGTTCATTACATACTGCCCAAAATAAGATTCAACTAATAGCTAGATGACTTCGGAATGAAACATTGCATCGGGCTTACTTCTTTACAAAGATACATCGAACACATCCAATGACAACACAGACAACAGACACAAGGGGTGTTTGGTTGCTAGCCACATTTTCTTTAGGCAAGGCAAAGTGTGGCCACCAATTTCTTCCACACCAAGCCCTCCAAAACTTTCGCCACAAGTTTTTCCTTCTTGGTCGTTTCATAAAAGTTTTTCTTCTTGGTGTCACCACTTGGGTCCATCCCATTGAACCTTCTTCTTCATCTAGCACCAACATCTCTTCCCAATTTGAAGGGCGAATAGTTATGATGCCAAGATCCTTCAAGACCTGCAAATACTCCTTTTCAAATTGATAGTAACCACACTGCTTAGGATACTGAAAAACAGGCACAAATCAAAACCCTATAACAGTGCAAAACTAGGGGGAGGGGACAACACAACAACACTACAGAAATACTACTCACTCCATTCCTAGCACACTTGAAGTAGAGTCGGCCATGGTTATCACCATCCTTCTTGGTCCGCGACTCCACCACCCGAGCAAGACCACAGTACGGGCAACCGATGGCGGGAACCCGCCGAGCTCACCAACAGGATCCCACAAAAAGCGGGGCAATGCAGGTGCTGCGGGCACCTTGAAGCCTATTCCTCGCCCGTCCACCTCCGGCCAAGTTTACTCGGCAAAGGAGACATCGCATCTCGAGCTGGGAGATATCGAAGGGACAAAGAGAGAGAGATGGAATGAAGAGCGATAAGAAGCGAGAGGCAGATACAGAGGGAGAGAAGCAAAAGCAGGTAGATTTATATATACGTATTTAATAATTTAGGCAAGGGTGCAAGGTATGATCCCGGACGGGGCGGCCCCACCATGCGCCTTCAGCAAGCTTCCTCCATTTTCCTTGTGCGCCCAATTTTCCATGAATTTTACACGCCGAGCTATCACAAAACTCAAAAAACCCTCATCCGCCTCGTCACAGGTGGCGATCCATTTCATTCCTCACCCGCCTCCTCACGAGGCAATTCTAGGTTTCCATCCGCCTCATCCAATCGCCACCGTCACCGCCACCCGATGCATCCACGCCATTCAAGCCAACGCCGCTTCCGCCCCCAACCTCCTTCCCCGCGACTTCTTTCTCTACCAGGAGATGCTAGGGTTTGATATGTAGCCCATTAATCTTGTCTTACAAAAATGTGATTATTTTTTGTAGAAATGTAGTCGATCCTAGGGTTTGATATTTAGTCGATCCTAGGGGCACCTGGAAGAATTTAGTCTCCCCTCCCCAACGGGTTTGGGTCCCCTGTTCTATGGTGTCGCCATCTTCAATGGCGGTGGGGGGGGGGGGGGGGGGCGGATGGCGGGAGGAGTGGCGGCGGCGGTGCGTGTTGTGGGGAAAGCGTGGAGTGGAAAGCCAGAGTGGACAGGAGTGAAGCCGTGAAAGAGTGAAGTACTAGTCAGAGCGCTCAAGTAGTGATGGCATGCGGACGGTAGAGTACATATAGTGCCAGGGGCACTGTTGGAATTTATTAAGTGCTAAAAAGAATATAAAGGATTTCACAAGCGCACATAATACCATTGTAGCTTTTCCCTAGGAGAGTATTCTAGAGTATCATATCCACAGGGAAGCATTGGCTAAAGAATTCTAATAACTGACAATCATGCATCTACTAACTTAGCAAACCACTAGACTAAAGTGAGGGGGTAAACGATATATGATAGGAGTTATGAATAATATCACACACAAGAGAATTCCTATGATAAAAGTGTAGTAGCAAGTTGAGAGGACAGAGGGAGAGATCAAGGTTCCTATGTACTTCTCTATTACTTAGGTTCTATGATAGCAATCATACCGTAGCACATTGGGACATCAGAACACTAGCCATAGAAAGGGATGAGAAGGGGGCTAGGAAGCTCTGGCAAGGTCCTACAAACACCAACCCGAACATGGTGGAATACGTCGGCCATCAGGGCTGTCACCACCTAGGGCTACCACAAACTATCTGTGGGGTTGGGTGCAATCTCAGGTAACCTCTAGTCTAGACACCATGTCTACACTATTAATTACTACTCTAGTCTCATAAGAACTAGAGCACTCGATGCGAGGGAAGATCCCATGCAATGGCATAACAACTATACTAACCAATTATATGAAAGTCATGAAAGTAAATAGAGAAGATAAATATATATATCATAAGTCTTACAAAGAAAGGATACAAGCATACCAAACTCTGAAGACTTCTCCAGAACCGGAGCTCAGCTCCGCTCTCCCTAACTCTCTAGTTGCTAATCTACTACATTGGAGAGTCTAGCCCTAATTCTCTAGTATGGAAGAAAGGTTGTCCTCACATTGGGACACCATGATGACCAACAGGTCAAGAGATAATGAATGGAATGAATTAGGGTTTCACCCTGGGGTTAGGGGGTCTCCTTATACAGCCTTAGGCAATGTACCATAGCCCTTGGATCAAACCGACCTTGGGCAACGGCGTAGATCTGTCCTCAATGGCGGTATGGAACCGACCTTCAAAGGGGAGGCTGATTGGTGGGTCCCACCTGGCGGGCGCCAGGACTCCGTCCCTGATGGGCCTCAGCCTCGGGGGCCCGCCTTACAGTGTCTTCTAGAATGTTTTAGTTCAGGTTTTGGGTTGAGTTGCTTCACGGTCAAGTCTCCTCATCGTATGGGATGCAAACTCTTGGGCTTTTACCGCTTTTATCCTGTTTAGTCCTTGCAGAGATATAAAATACCAAAACTCATGGAATTACATTAGTAAAGCCCCTAGTCTATGTGGTTAATCATTTTATGCCCTTATTTCATGTTTAGTTGACTATTAATATTATGCTATAACAGATGTCAACAAGCTCCCCAAGCTTACCCTTTGCTAGTCCCTAGCAAAGCCAAACTTGGCAATGGATCAGGAGTTGCTACAACGCTTTCACGCCTCAAAAGTACAGATGCTTTCAAACAAAATTTCTCCTCTGGATTAAAATAAACCTTTTCAACCTTCAACTTACCCATATTACCTTTAACTATGGAGCTAATAGCCTTTTCTTGGGATCTTGGGCAATTGAAAGATAGAATAATCAAGTCGAGTACTGTGTCTCAAACTCTTCGATCAACCTTCATTCCAGAGTTTTTGCAAGTTTTCAAAATAAAACTCAAAGTTCCTTTAGTATGACCCTCTCAAGTCTCTCATTTATGGTATTGGTGGATCCTCAGTAAGGCAATAAGGTTGTTTTGCCTTTCTCTCATAATATGTGGTATTTTTGAAATAAGGCAGTAGGACACTATGCCTTCTCTCTCTCACCCTATCTCTAAGGCTTATATGTGGAGTTCATAGGTGGGAGAAAACTAAATCTACTTACTAAGCATATATTGTAAGTTCAAGCAATGGATCCAGAGTCACGAGTCACACTGATCAATAGATGCATGTGTGTGGTGGAATGAGATGAATATGATGGTAGGTGTGTAAGGTGAGTGCAATGAGGAGAAGCCTAATTCTACTTTTGCTCCTTGAAGAATCATCTCTCTTTGGAAATTAGAAGTATTTGAGAGAACACGGGTTACATACTCTTTTTTTTTTTTTTTTTTTTCTTTTTTTATGGAGAGAGAGACGGGCATCTAAGTACCAATTGTTTTCATAGCGGACACTTGTCCATTTTTTTAACTCTCCTTTTATTCTTTTTCTCTCTTTTTTTTTTTGAATACAACCCAAGTCTATTTTGTAATGAACTTTTGAGAGATAGACAAGAGTAATGGAGCTTTGTAAGATATTAGCTAAGTGGATAAGTGTAGGGAATATTTTTGGTTGCTCTCTCCCGGGTAGGAGTAGAACATTTTTGGTGGATATTTGGTGGATGCTTTGTGGACGCGTACTTCGGGGTAGAAGTAGCATAAATGCAAGTGGAGTAGACTGGAGTGGAGTAAAATGAGGTGGAGTGTATGTGAGATGGAGTGTACGTGATCAGCACGACAAGTTTCTAAGGGTCGACTGAGATTGACCAAACTCAATGCAAAAGTAAGCAGCCTATATATGAACCAAAGGGTTTTCCTAATCTAAAGAGCATGTATATATGGCTATGGTAGGAGTTTCAACACTCTGTCATACACGGAACTTATCATGTGCACTTTAATTTTCAAAGGATAAATCTCTAGAAATCTAGCATCACTAGGAGTAAGATAAATAGCAGCTTAGACTTTCATATATCATGCCCCGTCAATCACCTAGACTTGAGCAAGCATTTGCTACCCACAAGTTTCGTGTTCGAGAGCAAATCTCAAGTCAAAGCAGTTTGCATTAAAAGCTCGAGAGAAATTAAGCTTGAAAGGTAGGTACTTGAAAGGAATTACGACGAGCAACTATTCATCATCTCCATTCTTAGAGATTACCTTCAAAGTTTATTTTATTCTCACACTCTAATAAAGACTCTTTAATAAAGGCCATAAAGACTCTTTTGTTTGGTTTCCTTAGTTATGCATCTTTTTATTTCTTTTCAATAAAGCAAACATATCTAGCTAATAAGATATAAGGATACTTATCCGGATACATGGGGGTTGCACTCCCCAAGCTAGATGTTGACATAGTCTTTGATGTTCTTATGGCATGTAGCTTTGTCCATCCACTTTTGTTTGACACTTTCTTCTTCATCGAATAGACATAGCATAGATCCTTTCTCGCAAAAATATTAGTGGACACATACCCGAGGCAATACAACTAGTTTGAAGTAGGGGTTGTGGTCCAAAGTTCATATAATCTCATCTATGCTAAAGAAATTATGTTTCTTTGATTACCTTTTAGCACAGATTTTATTCATCTCATATTATAACACATATGTTTGTGGTTGCACTCTAGCATGGCTCAAGGCAAAGGTAGCTTGTAGCAAAAGACAAAGTGAATGATTCAATTCTTACAGTTCTTCCATTAATGATGAATGAGCAGAGTCTCCTTTTGCACAAGGTTGGAGTTCATCATATGCCTTGCTTCATCTCTCGATATGAGTTCATCTCTTGACTTACCCGAATTGGATTTGAGTATTTTCTACAAGGGCTAGTCCAACAAAATAGCCAATGTCTACACAAGCAATTTTTAGTTCAATAACCAAACTAGACTCCATGTCTAATTCAATTAAGGAAGGTTATTTAACCTAAGCACCACGCTCAATTTAAAAGCCTTTGGAAGTATGTACAATACTTCCAAACAAAGCATACTATAGCAAACAAGAGTGACATCAAAGCACTATGGAGTTTTACTCAATTAGATAAAAAAGAGCATGATCATGGTGAGGATTTTTTTTTTTTTAGATGCAAATGATATGGATGTATGCAAAGGACTAAACATGCAATGGATCTATTATGAGAAAACATAAACTAAGTGGACTGAATGCATGGATTAATCAAAGTAAACATGCAATGAAATGCAAGAAATTAAATGATAACTACTCAATAAGTTTAAAGTCCTTGAGCAAGACTATCTCACCTTTATTGATCATACTTACCATGATGTGCAGCTTCTATGTACGTCACTTGAGATGTGTGCATTGAATTTTTGTGACAAATACTTCTTCTCCAATCTATACATGGTTAGAATAATATATATCTTTAAATGCATACGTTGAGATAGCAGGGTTCCAATGTTGATGAATCTTGAATGATCAGGCACCCCGGCTCTTGAATCTTTCTTCTTCTTTTTTTTTCTTGTGGAATCTTGTCGGAAAGTCGCAAGCGACATCTTTTGTCCCGGTCTATTCCACCACTCAACAGAACAAGGGTAAATCCTACTAAAGCTAGTGATACACTAAATTAGCGGCACATCAAGATCATTATTAAAATCTTTACGCCAAATGCTTCCCCGGCAACGGCGCCAAAAAGCTTGTTGGTATTTATTAAGTGCTAAAAGAATATGAAGGATTCCGTAAGCGCACAGAATACCATTGTAGCTTTTCCCTAGGAGAGTATTCTAGAGTATCGTATCCACAGGGAAGCTATGGCTAAAGAATTCTAATAACTCACAATCATGCATCTACTAACTTAGCAAACCACTAGACTAAAGTGAGGGGGTAAATGATATATGATAGGAGTTATGAATAATATCACACACAAGAGAATTCCTATGATAAAAGTGTAGTAGCAAGTTGAGAGGACAGTGGGAGAGATCAAGGTTCCTATGTACTTCTCTATTACTTAGGTTCTATGATAGCAATCATACCGTAGCACATTGGGACATCAGAACACTAGCCACAGAAAGGGATGAGAAGGGGGCTAGGAAGCTCTAGCAAGGTCCTACAAACACCAACCCGAACATGGTAGAATACGTCGGCCATCGTGGTCTGTCACCACCTAGGGCTACCACAAACTATCCGTGGGGTTGGGTGCAATCTTAGGTAACCTCTAGTTTAGACACCATGTCTACACTATTAATTACTACTCTAGTATCATGAGAACTAGAGCACTCGATGTGAGCGAAGATCCCATGCAATGGCATAACAACCATACTAACCAATTATATGAAAGATATGAAAGTAAATAGAGAAGATAAATATATATATCATAAGTCTTACAAAGAAAGGATACAAGTCATTCCAAACTCTCAAGACTTCTCCGTAACTGAGAGCTCAGCTTCGCTCCCTAACTCTCTAGTTGCTAATCTACTACATTGGAGAGTCTAGCCCTAATTCTCTAGTATGGAAGAAAGGTTGTCCTCACATTGGGACACCTCGATGACCAACAGGTCAAGAGATAATGAATGGAATGAATTAGGGTTTCACCCTGGGGTTAGGTAGTCTCCTTATATAGCCCTAGGCGATGTACCACGACCCTTGGATCAAACCGACTTTGGGCAATGTTGGCAGTCTTTATCAAGCATTTAATACCACCAACTCAGGTTCATTCCAAGGGAAATAAACAATCTCATGGTGCATATGCATTTATTTCTAACCTAGTTCCACTTGTATTGGTAGAAAACATGTTTTGCAGGTATAAAAGTGGAAACAAGTACAAATACGCCCAATCAACAATGAAAGCACAAAACCGGGATTGCGCCTTTGTCAAGGGAGGGCCAACAGTCCGAATCGAGCAAAAACGGGCCGATGCACCTATGGGACAATGAACCAAAGTGGGCCAAGAGGCGCACGCTTAAGCCCTCGGCTCGAGCCCCAAACCTGGGCCGGCCGGCCCCTCAGGGCGGCCGGAGCACGGCACGTTCGATCCCGCCGCGGCTTCAGCTGACTTTCACATGCCGAAATTTTGAGGCGGGAAAAAGATGGTGCAAAGTTGTTTACGCCGGTTTTCTCCCGCCAAATGCCTAAATTTTGGCCTCACTTCATGTATAAATAGGGGGCATACCCCCCCTTCTAAAGCATAAAGACACAACCATTCACTCACTCATTTTTTTCCATTCACACACTCCACTCCATCACTCACACTTAGTACACATTGGAGTAGAGGAAAGGAGCCAAGTTAGAATTAGAAGGGAGTGAGAGAGGAGGAAGTGTGGAGAAGAGGAGGAGTAGCGACCCCTGCGCCGAGGCGCACGGAGTTCCGAACTTGTCGCCTCCGTCTCCGCATTTGTACCTCTACGGATCATCCTACTGGTTTGAGTAAGAGATCCGTGTTCTATTTACAAAGAAATTATCTTCGAGTTTAAATTATTACTTTAATTATACGCTCACCGGTTCGTTGTTTACTATATTGGTAGATGCTCTAGTAGAGGACTCCCCATGAAGACGGATGCTCCCGGCCAATGCTAGAGTACGTGATAAGTAGTGTAGACGTGGTGTCTAAACTACAAGTCACCCTCGTTTACCAATCAGTCCACGGTAGTGAGGTAGGCGGCAGGTGGTGACAACCCTATTTGACCTTAGTATTCCTCCACGCCCGTTGTCTTTGTAGTCCGGAGGCCGGACCCTTCCGCGCACCAGGGGGAGAGCCGGTGGCTACGTGAATGTATAAGAAAAGAAGTAATTTGGCTTTAGGATAATCCGCGTAGTAGAAAACTCACTACCCGCCACCCTTTCCATCTTCATCCCGTAGCCATCGAGCCCGACTTAACACCCGTTCCCCGTGGAAATCGATACCCCGAACACTTCCGGTGAAGTGCTACAACGGTATTTCCGCGCGCTTTGCGACTATTACGCTTTACGCTAAGAAACACCAACAAGCATTTACGGCGCCGTCGCCGGGAACGGTTGTCGTTATAGTCTTCGAACCTAGTCTACCCGTGTATCCTACATTATCCATTTCCACCCCGCCATTAAAACAAAAATCTAAAAAATTATGGAGCACTCAACTATTGCAAAACTGTCTGCGCTCCGAAAGTGGCGAGCTCTTAGAACGCCCATCTTCTTCGAAGCCCATCACAGCTTCGAGTTATGAGCTCCGCCACGCCTATCGGCCATGGTTCGATCGATCCTTCTCGGTTATGATTACGAGAATCCATACCATCACCCGAGGGAGTTTGAGCAACTCGCGGCTTGCCTCACCATTGAAGGCATGTCACAAGACACGTTAAGGTGGAAGCTATTCCCTTTCTCACTTGAGGAGAGAGCGAAAACAAAGGTTCGACCACAACGTAGGGAAGGTAGCGGTGATTGGGAGGAATTAAGGGCAAGGTTTTGCCAAGCTTTCTTCCCTATATCCCGAATTGCTTCCCTCCGTCAAGAGATACTCGCTTCCAACAAGGGGAGAAGGAGTCGTTAGATGCAGCCGGGGACGATTCTCAATTTAACGAGGTCGGGTCCGAACTATCCATTCCCAGCCATGTGCCGCTTTAGCATTTCCGGCCGGGTTTGACTAAAGAGTTCCGCCTCGCAGCTAGACACGCCGCGGGAGGGTCGCTTACACACAAAAACCACGTAGGAAGGGGAAGCCCTTTTAGACCGAATACTTGAAAACACCCTCCTCTAGAACCCGTCCGTGTTGAGCCGGTGTCCGACGAAGTTTCGCCGCTTCAAGCCAAACCTCCTCGAAAATACCAGACCCCGAACCAATGGAGGAACCCCTTCTAGGAGACCTCCCGTATATCAAGGACGTATTTCTTGAGGATTTCGAAAATACCTCGAAATACGAAGTCGGTAAAGAGGCCACCAGTTCCTATCACCCCTAGAGAACCTTTAAGCCGCAGGACTCTCTCAGAGTCAATCATGGGGTTAACATCTTTCATGAGCAAATAATGGGTACACGAGAACGAGTCATCTTCCAAAGAAATTCGATTCGCACTCCCTCGCTCCCCATTCAATGCATAATAAAAAGAAAAACAGAAACGGTATTGTATAACCCAACCGTGGGCATTAACATCATGTCGAAAACCTATGCCCAAACTTATTTTGAGGAAGAGAAACGCCGCCCACAATAAAAACTTTTAGAACTGATATGCGCTCAACTCTCCCAAGGTTGGAGGTTCTACATAATGTTTCTCTTTACCATGAAGGTGTCGGAATGAGCCTTGATTTCCACATTTTTGACATTGAGGATTTCGACATTCTAATTGGCCATCCCCTAGAAAAGTTATTCACGATCCACCAAATACTGAGGGAGTTAGATGTCAAATTAGGTAGGGACATGTTCACGCTACCCATACAACAATCCAAAAACACAATAGCTGAAACCCCTATCCCCGATAACAACCATAGAGGTGGTGTCAAAAATACCTTTTGAAACTCCCCAAGAAACTTTAGAAAAAGACTCCAAATTCTTCATTGAAGAAATTAGCGAGATAGATGAATTTATCGATCTCCCTAAAGAAGAAGAAACGACACCACCTCCCATTGAGCTAAAAGCCCTTCCTGAAGGACTACGCTATGTTTTCCTAAATAATGACAAAAATGCTCCCGTAATTATCGGTGATAAATTAACCGACGAGGAGTCATCCAAATTGATCAAAATACTAGAAAAAAAACATAGGACCGGTCTTCGGGTATTCATTGCATGATTTAAAAGGGATTAGCCCTCTAATTTGCTCTCATCGCATCCCTCGTGACCCCGAAAAATCACCCTCATCACGAACCACAATGCCGCTTAATAATGAGATGAGAGAAGTTGTGAAGAAGGAAGTCCTCAAACTTCTTCACGCCGATAATCTATCCCGCACCACACAAATGACCGGGTTAGCCCCCCGTCCGGTGGTACCAAAGAAAGGAGGCATGACGGTAATTGAAAACGCTAAAAATGAATTAATTCCACAAATAAGTGTCGCGGGGTGGAGAATGTGCATTGACTACCGAAAACTCAATGCGGCAACAAAGAAAGATCACTTTCCGCCCCCCTTCATTGATGAAATGTTGGAGCGGTTAGCGAAAACATTCTTTCTTCTCGTTTCCTCGATGGGTATTCGGGTTATCACCAAATTCCCATCCACCCCGATGATCAAAAGCAAGACAACTTTCACATGCCCATATGGAAAGTATGCATATAGGAGAATGTCGCTCGGGTTGTGTAATGCACCCGCATCTTTCCAACGGTGCATGATGTCGATATTCTCGGACATGATTGAAGAAATCATGGAGGTATTCATGGACGACTTCTCCGCCTATGGAAAAACCTTTGACAACTGTCTTGAGAATTTAGACCGAAGTCTTGCAACGATGCCGATAGAGGGACCTTGTACTAAATTGGGAAAAGTGTGCCATTTCATGGTCCGAGAGGGCATTGTCCTTGGACACCTAGTGTCCGAGAGGGATTGAGGTAGATAAAGCAAAAATTGAAGTAATTGAAAAATCGCCTCCCCTCGTGAACGTAAAAGGAATCCGTAGCTTTCTAGGCCACGCAGATTTTATAAACGGTTCATAAAAGATTTTTCACAAACTTCTAGACCGTTAACAAGCCTCAAGCTAGCTAAAGATGTACCTTTTAAGTTCAATCACTGATGAGTGCATGAAAGCTTTTCTCACCATTAAGAAAGCACTCATCTCAGCACCAATCATTCAACCACCGGATTGGTCGCCCTTTTGAAATCATGTGTGATGCTAGTGATTACGCCGTTGGTGCGGTCCTTGGCCAAACCAAAGATAAAAAGCATCACGCGATCGCCTATGCTAGCAAAACCGAGCTAAACGGAGCTCAATTAAATTACGCCACAACTGAAAAAGAGCTCCCGGCTGTTTGTTTGCTATTGATAAGTTTAGGTCTTACTTAGTGGGATCCAAGGTGATTGTCTACACCGATCATGCGGCATTGAAATACTTGCTCACTAAGAAAGACGCTAAACCCGGACTAATAAGATGGATTCTCTTACTCCAAGAATTTGATTTAGAAATTAAAGACAAGAAAGGAGTAGAGAACACTGCTAAGATCATTTGTCGCGTTTGCAATTCACTAACATGCGGGGAGTTACCTATCAATGATTTCCTACGCGACGACATGCTCCTCAAGGTGGAGGACGTAACCCCATGGTATGCGGATATTGTGAATTACATGGTTTCGGGTTACGTACCACCCGGCGAATCAAGGCACAAGTTACAAGTTGAGAGTCGCCGCCACCGGGATGATCCGCACCTATACCGAGTATGTGCCGACGGCATGCTAAGGAGATGTGTACCCACCCGAGAGAGGGACAAATCATCAAAAATGCCATGCAGCCCGTCGCGGAGGCCATTATGGAGTACATCGCACTCAAGACAAAATTTGGCGGTGTGGTTTCTTCCGCCAACGATGTACCAAGACACAAAAGAATTCATCGAAGATGCCAAAAGTGTCACCGCAAAGGAGGAATTACGTCAAGAAATGCAATGCCCCTCAACTACAATCTCCAAGTGGAAGTCTTCGATGTTTGGGGTATTGACTTCATGGGACCTTTTCAAAAATCCCATGATAGTGAATACATCCTCATCGCAATCGACTACGTGTCCAAGTGGGTCGAAGCTACGCATGCCCTCGATGCCAAACATGCTAGAAAAATGTTCCATGAGATCATTTTTCCAAGGTTTGGAACACCAAGGATGGTCATAAGTGATGGAGGATCACACTTCATAGATAGATCCTTTCGAGCTTTCTTACAAGAGCCGGGATCTAAGCACAATATAGCCACACCTTACCATCCTCGGACAAGCCGCCAAGCGTAAACGCCAAACAAACAAATCAAAAACATTTTGTAGAAAAACTGTCAATGCAATGGGGAAGGGCTGGAAAGACAAGCTACCCGATGCACTCTGGGCATACAGACAGCTTATAAAACCCCCATCGACATGACACCATTCCAACCGGTCTACGGAAAAAGTTGCCACTTGCCGGTAGAACTCGAACTCGGGCAATCAAGACATGGAACATGGACCTTAAGCTAGCCGGAAAAAATAGACAAAAACAATTAACCGAGCTAGAGGAATGGAGGGAGAAGGCGTATCACGGTGCCAAGCTATACAAAGAAAGAACAAAAAAGATGGCACGACCACGAATCCAACGTAAAAACTTTCCACGAAGGAGACAAGGTACTACTCTTTAACTCTCGTGGTGAAGCTTTTCGGTGGAGGGAAGCCGCTGCGAGCAAATGGAAAGGGCCATACACCGTCGCCGACGTCGCACCCCATGGCGCAATCACCATCGCAGACGACTCGGGTAATTTATCAAAGGTAAATGGCCAACGTTTAAAAGTTTTCCTCGAGCCTTCTCAAATAAATATATAGAGAAAATAATGTTGGTAGATTTTGAACAATATAAAAGCAACTCAAAGAATTGCTACCAACATATTGGAAAGAAAACACAATAAAAATAATGTTAAATACAAAAACACATAACCATTTCCTTTCTTTTTCTTTTCTATTTTATTTTTCTCCTAAATAAGAAAACATCACCTAAAAACGGGTTTTCCACCGATGCACCGCCGTGGGGCGAGAATTCGGATAAGATAAAGATGAAGGGAAAAAGTCGCGCACGAGACACGCCGCGCTCTCCGGCGGCCGGGGCGCCGGGCGGGCCGGCCCCCCTTTTGCGACCCTTTGCCTCCATTCTTCTCGCCGCGGGCTTGATCCCACCGAGCCTATCCAAATGCCTGCGGTGCACGGTCACGGTTCATCGCCAAACACTATAAATTGAGCTCCAATTCCCCATGAAAAATCACACCAAGCCATCTCTCTTCTCCCTCATTTTTTACTTGCTCAACCTACCCCTATGGCCAGGCTACAACACACAGGCCCCGCCAATAACTCTCCCATTGGAACAGAAGACACGTTTTGTAGCGAAAGCCCCCTAGTTACCCCTCGAGTCCAATCCAAAAGAAGATCACAACACAAACAAAAGAAAGGCCGGTTCTAGCACATCTTCCAACTACCCAGAAAGCCGTCATTTTTATCTACGGGTATGAAAAGCCGGAGGGGGGATACGCCAAAGGGCTTATGCGCAAAACCTCATGTCGAAAGGTTCATTAGGCCACCTCTTGGCGAAAGGTTCGTTAGGACACCTCAAGTCACTAGGACTACGAGATAGTGACGGTTGAAGAAAGCGAGGCACCACCGCCATCCTTGCTAGAAAAATTTGAGGCCCTAAAAGACCTTTCTTGCCGGGAGGCCATAGGAATTAGACACTTTAAGCACAAAAATGCGACACCTCACCGATGACATGGAGATTGAGGAATTTAAGTTTAACAATAGGGTGGCAAAATTAGCAAAAATAGCTGGAGTGTCATACACTCCCGAGTAAAATTACCGATTGCTTCGGGCTTTTTAAAATTCCTCGCATTTATTTTCATTTATTTACTTTGTATTTGGTCAAGATCAATAAAGTTTATCTTTGAATATTTCATTGTGCACTTGTTTCTCTATGAATTCTCTTTAACTTCGTGAAAAGAAACAAGTGTGGGGGAGATAAAATTCATAATGACCTACTTAAAAACATAGACAAACTTTATCCTTTCTCACAATCTATTAAAAAAGAGCCACACACTATCTCAATTTTTGTGCTTTGAGAGATAGCATGATTACTTGAATTTCTCCTTCCTGTAAAATAAGACTTGGTTTTTCCTATTAAAAAAAATCATGTTCTTGGGATAATCAAAACCTGAATTAGTATTCAAACAAAATAGCTACTTCCTTATTCATTGTATATCGTCAAATTCAAAGATTAAATGTTTGAGGAAGTTTCATGATCCCAAGATCAAAACACATGTGAACAAATAAATTGGTGATCTAAAATATGATGAAACCTTTATGCTTCAAAGACATGGGATATGCTAGAAATGGGCACATGCCCCCATATAAACAAAAACAATGGGTACGTCGATGCCCGCCTATCTAAAAAAAAAGAAGAAATAATGGACAAGTGTCCGAGGGCGAGTATAGCCCACTTCTCCAAAAAAAAAAGAGAGAGAGAAGAAATAATGGATACGTGTCCGAGGGCGAGAAGAGCCCACTTCTCCAAAAAAAAAAAAAAAGAAAAGCAAAGCCCATGACTCTTTAAAAAGCAAAGAGGCATCATAACTAAAAAGAACATTTCTCATATGCACATCTTTGATCTAGGAATATGACACTTCCCTCCATTAATCTAGAATTTGACTTGACATTTCATACAAGGAAGTAAGCAATTTTGTTGGTACTCTCAAGTTTGATTAAACCGGGAACATAGCACAAATTCTTTTCAAAAAAACAACCAAGTCTATTTGTGCAAGTAAGTAGAAAGAAAGAACTCCTGCTTATCTCCATCGCACGATCATTCAATATAATGTGGAAGAACACTTTGAATTTTGACAAAGGAAAACAACCTCACAAAGTTCGACTTTACTCGAGGACGAGTAAAAGCCAAGTGTGGGGAGTTGTTGGCGGTCATTATCAAGCATTTAATACCACCAACTCGGGTTCATTCCAAGGAAATAAACAATCTCATGGTGCATATGCATTTATTTCTAACCTAGTTCCACTTGTATTGGTAGAAAACATGTTTTGCGGGTATAAAAAAGGGAAACAAGTACAAATACGCCCAATCAACAATGAAAGCACAAAACCGGGATTGCACCTTGTCAAGGGAGGGCCAACAGTCCGAATCGGCAAAAACGGGGCCGATGCACCTATGGGACAATGAACCAAAGTGGGCCAAGAGGCGGCACGCCGAAAAGCCCGGCCGAGCCGGGCCAAACCCGGCCGGCCGGCCCCCTGCGGGCGGCGGGCGCGCAGCACGGCTCCGATCCCGCCGCGGCTTTCGGCCGACTTTCACATGCCGAAATTTTGAGGCGGGAAAAGATGGTGCAAAGTTGTTTGGTGCCGGTTTTCTCCCGCCAAAGTGCCTAAATTTTGGCCTCACTTCATGTATAAATAGGGGGCATACCCCCTCTAAAAACATAAAGACACAACCATTCACTCACTCATTTTTTTTCCACTCACACACTCCACTCTATCACTCACACTTAGTACACATTGGAGTAGAGGAAAGGAGCCAAGTTAGAAATAGAAGGGAGTGAGAGAGGAGGAAGTGTGGAGAAGAGGAGTAGCCCCTGCTTCTCCGAGGCGACCGGAGTTCAACTTGTCGGCTCCCGTCTCCACATTTGTACCTCTACGGATCATCCTACCGGTTTGAGTAAGAGATCCGTGTTCTATTTACAACAATTATCTTCGAGTTTAAATTATTACTTTAATTATACGTTCACTGGTTCATTGTTTACCATATCGGTAGATGCTCTAGTAGAGGACTCGATGAAGACGAGGATGCTCCCGCCAATGCTAGAGTACGTGATAAGTAGTGTAGACGTGGTGTCTAAACTACAAGTCACCCTCGTTTACCAATCAGTCCACGGTAGTGAGGTAGGCGGCAGTGGTGACAGCCCTGTTTGACCTTTGTATTCCTCCATGTCCGGGTTGTGCGGTAGTCCGGAGGCGGACCCTTCCTCGCGGATCGGGGAGAGCGGGTGGCTACGTGAACGATATAAGAAAGAAGTAATTTGGCTTTAGGATAATCCGGCCATGGTAGTAGAAACTCACTACCCAGATTCACCCTTTCCATCTTCATCCCGGTAGCTAGTCGAGCGACTTAACACCCGTTCCCCTCGTGGAAATCGATACCCCGAACACTTCCGGTGAAGTGCTACAACGGTATTTCCATGCGCTTTGCGGGACTATTCTCGCTTTACGCTAAGAAACACCAACAGTAACGGCGTAGATCTATCCTTAATGGCGGTATGGAACCGACCTTCAAAGGGAGGCGATTGGTGGGTCCTACCGCGGGCGCCGGGAAGGGCTGGCGGCCGCCGGGACTCATCCCTAATGGGCCTCGGCTTGGGGGCCTGCCTTGTGTCTTTTAGAATGTTTTAGTTCAGGTTTTGGGTTGAGTTGCTTCACGGTCAAGTCTCCTCATCGTATGGGATGCAAACTCTTGGGCTTTTACCGCTTTTATCCGCTTTAGTCCCCTAGAGATATAAAATACCAAAACTCATGGAATTCTCACAAGAAAGCCCCTAGTCTATGTGGTTAATCATTTTATGCCCTTATTTCATGTTTAGTTGACTATTAATATTATGCTATAACAAAAATCAATAGGCACCAATTCAGTAGAGTACTACAACTATCTTGTCTTAAAAAAATGTGCATATTAAATGAAATGTTGCTAAACTACGATTTGTTTATATTCCACTGTTCCTAAACTATATTTTTTTTTTTGTGATCTATGCCTCTCGAGAGCCTATTTGTTTGTTTAATAGTATTCCGTGAGAGAGAATAAGCTAAAACAAGATGAAGCTAGCACAAGCGAATAGGCTCGACTAGTCCTCATAGACCGCCTATTATAGAATTGAACTATATAATTTTATCCTCACATGGATATATTGAGTTGTAGATACCGAACTTGATACCTGAATGCTACTATAATATTGTTACCTATGTGTTTTTGTCATAGGAAACTGCTACTACTGTTTCATATTTTCTTTATAGATGAATATACATGCTAAAAGAACAATGCTATCTTGTCTTATAAAAATGTGCCTATTAAATGAACTGTTACTAAACTACAGTTTATTTATATTGCTCTATTCCTTAACTACTTTTTTTTTTTATCTGTGCCTCTAGCTTGTCTAGTCCTCATAGACCGCCTATTATAGAATTGAACTGTATAATATTAGGGCCTTGCTAATTTCCAGGCGACTGAAATTTTCAAATCTGTTTAGGCGATGAAGCTACTTTAGTGATTTCCATCCAACAACAGGCATCAACACATCATCAGGTGGGAAGAGACAGAGAGCACACAGTGTAGCGTGAATTTTTCAGTTGCCTGTAAGTGAGGAAAGGTGATAATTTTATCCCCAACTGAATATATAGAGTTGTAGATACGGAACTTGACACCTGTCTGCTACTATAACTATAATGTTGTTGTCTGTGAGTTTTTGTCATACGAAACTATAACTACTGCGGCTTATTTTCCTTATAGATGAATATGCATGCTCAAGAAATCCAACCGCTTTGTAGAGTACTATTGACGGTAACCAACTGCCGGATAAAAATATCATCAACATACACCAAAACAACCTACAAGTAGGGTTTATAAACTAACAAATTCCATAGTTTTGGTGCATATTTAGCTTTGCGGGTACAACTCAAAGATATGTGCACTTTGGGCCAAAATACAAAAAAGAGAATAATAAAACAATAAATAGAAAAAGGCCCAAAAGGAGACAAATGGCAAGCCAATCCAACTTACCCTCGGTTGGGTCAAGATTCTCAAGCTACAAACACCAAGACATGGCCCAACACGACAAAACAAGACACCACGCCAAAGTCAAGCCGGTTTGGGCCCGATCGTGGTGCCCCGCACCCTTTTCCTGGCCGGTGGGCCTGAGCCTTGGTAAGGCGGTCACATCAATGCAGAGAACGTCGGTGGAGGTAGTTTGCCATAATGGAGGGAGAAGGACATTTTCCAAAGACCCCCCTACACTCAAGCTATAAAAGGAGGCTCTCTACCTCTTCCTCAAGACACCAATTCCATACACAACACAAGGAAGAGCCACAATGTAGAAGAGAGGAAGAAGCTCCTACTCCCACTCTTATTCTTCTTCCTCCTCCTCTTAGTTCTAATGGAGAGTGAGAGAGGGAAGGCTAGAAGAGGGCTTGTCCCCTTCTCCATGGAGTCCCTGTACCTCCCTTGCATCGCGAGTTCTCGGGTGGTCGGAGTACCTCGACTTGTCGGTGCCCACCACGCTTGTACCTCTACAACCTTCTAATCATTTTGGGTAAGAATGGTTGTGTCCCTCTTTGAGCTTATTACTCTTAAGCATATTATCTAGCTGTTATAGACTTGCGGGATTGGTAGTCACCCTTCAGGGCGTTGCTCTAGTAGAAGGACCCTGGGGACGGGTAAGCCTTGTTAACACGCTGGAGTAATAATCACTAGTGTAGACGTGGTGTCTAGGCTAGCGGTTATCTATCTTTTGTGGTGCATCCCACGGTTGAGGGGGTAGGCGGCTGGGTCGTGACAGCCTTGTCCGTCCCTTGTAATCCCCCCACGTTCGGGTGTGGCACAGTGCAATTGCCGGACACTGTCCTTTGGGCATGGGCCAGTGCCCGAAGTAAGGACATAATAGCCAAGTGATCCCTGCTAGAGAGTTTGAGCCCATAAAGACACCTCACCACCTATAGTTATCCTAGGGTGACTCGCTCGTAGAGTAATCACACAACCGCTCCTCGTGGAAATACGATACCCCTCGAATACTTCGGGTGAAATGCTATAACGACAATTCCGTGCGCTTGTGGATTCTTCTCGCATACGTTAAGAAACATCAACAAGCATTTATGGCGCCATTGCTTGGGGAATGGTAGTCGTAGTTCTCTCTGAGCCTAGAGCACCCGTGTGTTGTATCAAAAAAAAAAAAAAAATAGTTATTTATTTTCTTTTTCCAAAATGAAGCCTTTACCTTATTAAAAATCTTTCGCTTCTCCAAAGGGGAGTTCACGAGGGCCAAATTTTTTTTTCAAAAATCAAAATTTTCATCCGACCATGAACTCCACCCTAATTAAAAAAACTTTTGGTTCGGGCACACTCCTTCTCTCGGTGACTATTTTGAAAACTGTGTAACCACCTATGAGATTTCGAGGATTTATAATCTTGCCTCGGCAAGATTCGTGGCAAGATTCAAATTCTCATGTGGAATTTGTTTCTACTCGCCTCATAGGGAAAGCAAAACAATAGTACACTATTGTCGGAGGAAGTTTGAATGGGGACTCGAGAAGAACTCAAAGACAATTTTTTTGTCTAGCATTCTTCCCCATCAATGCCTACCAAGGACAACTCTCGATTTCAAATAGGATAAGAAGGAGTCCATAGGTGCAGCCTAGGTCAGGTTTATAATGTTTATACATGTTGGCCTAGACTTGTCATTACCCGATATTGTGCTTTTGCATATTTTTGTTCGGTCTTGACATGGACGCTGCCCTATGCCTTGACATGACTGTTGGAGGGTCGCTTTGCACATAAACCTACAACGGAACATAGGAAAACCCTTGAACACATCCTAGAGAAGCTTGCTTCTCCCGTTGTAGAACCTATTCACCTCCACATTAAAGGCATGTCAAGCTTTGAGGAGCCCTCATCGGTCGAACCCTTACCCTTACCATCATTGAACCCGACCGTTGAGCCCCTCTCCCGAACCATGAACACCAAAGAAAGGAATGCTTCATCCTTTGAGTTCGCGATTGAATTCAAGGATGAGGATGGAACCTCAAACTTTCATGAGACCGAGGCACGCGTAAACTTTCATATCTATCCCATCCTTGGCTTCGATCCTCTCAAAGGCTACCCTCTCGAAAAACTTTTTCATGAAAAACCTATAGAGGGGAGCCATGATGAGAAGTTGGGAAAGATTGCTTCGCCTCTCACCTAGACATCCCAAAGGCAAAGCATCTTCCCAACTAAAACTTGTTCGAGGAGGCGAAGTTCATGACTCTTTTCACTTCACCCAAGTTGCTTTCGCATCTTAGTGAACCGAATCACTTGTCGCCCTCACTCGAACACAAGTCGTCCCTCTAGCCTACAAAATGTTGTTCTTGACAATGGTCACAGTTCAACGTTCGTCCTTCATGACACATCTTTTGAGGATAAACCCTCATGTGCCATGGACATGCACGGCGACAATTCTTGAGACCAAGCAAAAATCTATTTTTGAGCATAACAAGTTGTCAATTGAGACTTTCGACATGCTCACCTTTGGGTCTTCTCTTGAGTTTGTTTTGCTTCTAGCCGAAAGTGCTTCCACGAAGATCACAACCATCTCTTGGTTCTCTTTGTAAACCTTTTTAAGAGAATGTTTGCAAGTCTCATAGTAGCATGATGACGCTAACCTTGCCGCTTGAGCGTAATGTTAAAATTCTTAGTGGTGAAACTAGGAACTTCACCACCACCACCGCAAGATGTTTTCCCCGCGGTCAAGCTTATGACCGTAACTTAAGCACCGCTGCCGGAGATACCCCGGACTATCAAAAAAACTCTCTCTTATTAATAAAAAGCAAGAACATGTTATCAAGTCGGTATGCACCTTCGGGTATTCTTGTCGCTAACCATTTCTGGTGGAGATCGATTAAGAAGAACAAAGAGGCATGTGACGCCGAGAACATGGGGGCCACATCAAAAAATAAATAAAAATAAAAAGCTATGATGCTCATGGGTGATGGGACATGCTCGAAAGGAGACCCGGACCTTGCACACTTGACTTTTACACAAAAAGTCCAAGTGGGGGGGGGGGGGGAGATGGTGAGAATCTCGAAGTTCCATCCACCAAGGGGTCATACAAAAAAAAAATAATAGTAAATAAAAGATGATGTCAGCCCTACCTTGCTAAAAAAAAAAAAAAGAAGAAAGAGTAGAAGAGGTTTAAAAAAAAAGAAAAAAAAAAAAAAAAAAAAGAGATAGAAAGGGAAATGAAAAAAAATGTGTTATCAAAAAAAAAAAAAAGGGGACAGATAAAAGAGAGAGAGAGAGAGATAGAAAAGAGAGAGAGAGATAAAAAAAAGGGGATGAAAAAAAAAAGAGAGAGAAAAAGTAAAGTAAAAAAAGAAAGAGAGAGTGTTGGTGAAAAGAAAAAAAAAATATATATAGATAGAATATATATAAAAAACAATAAGAGAGAGAGGAGTAGGTTGGCCCCACATGGTCAAGAAACATATTAATGAGTTGCCTCGACTCCAACCTTCCTTGACTTAACAAGCAAGAAGGGCTCGCCTCTCATTCTTTCTTTGCTATCATCAAGGCCCATTGCCCGCACACACGTCATGTGTGTGTGTGTGGCCTAGCCTTGAGATGCACCTGGGCTCGACCATCAAGCAAACCGCAAAGAACAACTTCAATGCTTCATCCATAAATATTGATGGTATTTATACTCAGGTATGCAAAGGTAACGCGTTCACCATCTCCTCACTCATTTTTTTTCTCCATGAAAATAAAACTTTATGCTTTCCATGCCATGGCATATGCTTGAGTTTGAGTGCACCTACATGTGTACACGTGTAATGCATCCATAGGTCTTTTTAAATTGAGCTTGGTGCTTAGGTTAAAATGATCTCCTTTAATCAAACTTTGACTTGGTGTCGAGCTAGGTTAATGAACTTAGAGTTTTTGTTGTCATGATATTTGGAATTATCTTATGTTGGAGATGAATCAAGGCTTTGCTCACACTGCTTCTTTATGTTAGCCTTGCTTGAGTGATGTTGAGGTGAACAAATCAAATAAAATAAAATAACGTTTTCTCACAATAAAGGCTCCACAAAGATATTTAAGCCGGTAGAGCCATGTGTTTGTTTTCTTTTTTGTTTTGTTTTGTTTGAATAAAATAGGTACAAGAATAAGTGTGGGGAGATCTCTCAAGCATACAATCACACCCATCTGAGATCTCCCCAACACAAATGCACAAACACCGAGCAATTCATGATAGAGAAGGATGAGGCGAACAACTACCATTCACTCCTTCCTCTTCAAACGGTGGTTTGTGCAGCTCTCTCTCTCTCTCACATCTCCCAAAAGGAATATTGTGTATGTCTCCACTTGTTTTTGTCCTTGTGCAAAAAGAAATAAAAAGATAGGTACAAAAACAAGTGTGGGGAGGCACCTGACTCCCACAAGTCAATGGTACGCATTGTATAAATTCAAATTTTTGGCTTGTGACATTTCTTCTCCTCCTATGCTTTAAAGCTGTGCTAAAACCTGAACCAAGATGGCAAAACTCCATCTCTAGTCTACCAATTGATTCATGGATTGCATACACTTTATTCCTCGCCAAAAGCCATACTTTGTTGAGCAACTACCGTTAGGGACCCCATGCTTATCTAAGTAATTGAGCTTTGTGATATGGTAGAATGACTTGACGCTTGCTCTCTTATGCAAAAAAGACTTGGTTTTACTTTTCAAAAATTCAAAATAAAGCATGCTCATGGTTTGATTTAGACACATCCCTACCAAACCCAATACATTTGTTGAATATCCACTATAGTTTTGCTTCCTCTCGTATTGAGTTTTGTCGCTCAGTGATCTATGTTGAGAGAGTTTCATGCTCCCAAGATCGAAATACACATGCACCCACTTCTACACGCCAATTCTCACACCGAGAATTGCGCACCACATACATCCATTTCCATCCACCAAATAAATACTCCATCCATTTTGTTACCATGATCATCTCTCTCCATCAAAAGCATCATGCACAAAGAGAGTGCAGGCTACAGGAAAAAGTATGAGAAAAAGAAAGAAAGAAGAGATGAAAAAAAAATGTCCCAATAAAGACGAGGAACTCGTACTCCTCCAAAAAAAAGAGAATGAATAATGAGTAGCCTGTACTTCTCCAAGAACATACAAAAAGAAAAGAGAGATCATGATACAAGGAGTAGCCAAAAATACCACAAATATTTCCACACACTTGCACATTTTGATCTAAGAGTATGACGCTTCCCTCCAATGATCCGAAGCTTGACCCAACAATATATACAGAGGTAAGTGTGCAACTCTCCACAGATCCACAAAACCCCGCAAAAAGATAGGATGAGTGAGAGTGACAAAAGCAAGAATGCTTTGAAAGGAAAAAGAACATGAGTGACTATGAGAGAATCAAACCATGGAGCATTGCTACTTTTTAAAAAAAATTCAAAAAATCAACCAAGTCTTTTTGCGCATGAGTTGTAGCAAGAAGATAGAATTTCATGCTATTCCATTGCTCAATTATTCTAAGATAGCTTGGTAGCCACCATGAATGCTCACAAAGCAAAAAGTTAGGCCTGGAATAACTTGTATGCGTGGTCTACATCTTGGAGATTGAACCACTTTAGTTCCTATGCCTTCACTCGAGGATGAGCAAAGGGCTAAGTGTGGGGGAGTTTGTTGACGGTAACCAACTTCAAATAAAATACCGTCAACATGCACCAAAACAACCTAGAAGTAGGGTTTATAAACTAACAAATTAAATAGTTTTGGTGTATATTTAGCTTTGCAGGTACAACTCAAAGATATGTGCACTTTGGGCCAAAATACAAAGAAAAGAATAATAAAACAATAAATAGAAAAAGGCCCAAATGGGACAAATGGCAAGCCAATCCAACTTACCTCGGTTGGGTCAAGATTCTCAAGCTACAAACACCAAGACATGGCCCAACACGACGAAACAAGACACCACGCCAAAAGCCGGGCGGTTTGGGCCCGATCGTGGTGCGCCCAAGACCTTGGGGTGCGCCCGCACCCTTTCCCCGCCGGCGGGCTCGAGCCTTGGCGAGGCGGTCACATCAATGCAGAGAACGTCGGTGGAGGTATTGTCCCGGTGTGGTGAACCTCCAAACCGACCATCCTTGGTCGGTTTTGCCATAATGGAGGGAGAAGGACATTTTCCAAAGACCCCCTATACTCAAGCTATAAAAGGAGGCTCTCTACCTCTTCCTCAAGACACCAATTCCATACACAACACAAGGAAGAACCACAATGTAGAAGAGAGGAAGAAGCTCCTACTCCCACTCTTATTCTTCTTCTTCTTCCTCTTAGTTCTAATGGAGAGTGAGAGAGGGAAGGCTAGAAGAGGGCTTGGCCTCTTCTCCATGGAGTCCCGGTGTTCCTCCCGGTGCATCGCGGTTCTCAGGTGGCCGGAGTACCGGACTTGTCGGTGCCCGCCACGCTTGTACCTCAACAACCTTCTAATCATTTTGGGTAAGAATGGTTGTGTCCCTCTTTCAGCTTAATACTCTTAAGCATATTATCTAGCTGTTATAGACTTGCAGGATTGGTAGTCACCCTTCGGGTGTTGCTCTAGTAGAAGGACCTCGGGGGCGGGTAAGCCTTGTTAACACGCTGGAGTAATAATCACTAGTGTAGACGTGGTGTCTAGGCTAGGGGTTATCTAACCTTTGTGGCGCATCCCACGGTTGAGGGGGTAGGTGGCTGGGTCGTGACAGCCTTGTCCGCCCCTTGTAATCCCCCCACGTTTGGGTGTGGCGCAGTGCAATTGCCGGACACTGTCCTTTGGGCGTGGGCCGATGCCCGAAGTAAGGACATAACAACCAAGTGATCCCCGCTAGAGAGTTTGAGCCCATAAAGATACCTCACCACCCATAGTTATCTTAGAGTGACTCGTTCGAGAGTAATCACACAACCGTTCCTCGTGGAAATACGATACCCTAAATACTTCCGGTGAAACGCTATAACGACAATTCCGTGACGCTTGATTCTTCTCGCATACGTTAAGAATCGTCAACAAGTACTACAACTATCTTGTCTTACAAAAATGTGCATATTAAATGAACTACCACAAAACTATAGTTTGTTTATCCTTAACTACATTTTATTTGTTCTCCGACTGGGTTTGGTTAGTCCTCATAAACCGCCTATTATAGAATTGAACTCGTATAATTTTATCCTCACATGGATATTTTGAGTTGTAGATACTTGAACTTGACACCTAATCGCTACTATAACGTTGTTACCTATGTGTTTTTGTCATAGAAAACTGCAACTACTTGTTTCATATTTTCTTTATAGATGAATGTACATGCTTTGAAGATCAATGACTCCGCTCTATAGAGTACTACAACTATCTTGTCTTAAAAAATGTACATATTAAATGAACTGTTGCTAAACGACGGTTTGTTTATGTTCCTCTATTCCCGAACTATATTTTTTTATTGATATCCGTGCCTCACGAGAGCCGTTTGCTTGTTTCATAGTATTCTATGAGAGAGAATAAGCTGAAACAAGATGAAGCTAGCACAAGCGAACAAAGTTTGACTAGTCCTCATAGACTGCCTATTACAGAATTGAATCGTATAATTTTATCCAAGGATGGATATATTGAGTTGTAGATACTTGAACTTGACACCTTACCGGGTACTATAATGTTGTTAATCGTGTTGTTTTTGTCATAGGAAACTACAACTACTGCTTTCATATTTTCTTTATAGATGAATGTACATGCTTGAAGATCAATGACTACTCTATAGAGTTCTACAACTATCTTGTCTTAAAAAATATTCATATTAAATGAACCGGTTGCTAAACTACAGTTTGTTTATGTTTCTCCTGTTCCTCGAACTATATTTTTTTGTGATATCGGTGCCTCACGAGAGCCTCCGTTAAACTTATTCAATAGTATTACGTGAGAGAGAATAAGCTTTGAAACAAGATGAAGCTAGCACAAGCGAACATGCTCGACTAGTACTCATAGATCGCCTATTATAGAATTGAACTCGTATAATTTTATCCATGGATGGATATATTGAGTTGTAGATACTTGAACTTAACACCGACCGCTACTATAATATTGTTACCTGTGTGTTTTTGTCATAAGAAACTCAGAACTACTATTTCATATTTTCTTTATAGATGAATATACATGTTGAAGAACAATGACTTTGCTTTGTAGAATACTTGCTACTATCTTGTCTTACAAAAATGTATCTATTAAATAAACTGTTATTAAACTACGCTTTGTTTATATTCCTCTATTCTTTAATTACTTATTTTTATGATCTCAGGCCTCGGCTTGTGTTGTCCTCATAGACTATCTATTACGGAATTGAACTGTATAATATTAGGGCCTTGCTAATTTCCGTGCGAATAAAATTTTCAAATCTGCTCAAGCGATGAAGCTACTTCGATGATTTCCATCCAACATGAGGCATCAACACATCATCAAGCGGGAAGAGAGAGAGAGAGAGCACACGGTGTAGCTTGAATTTTTCGGTCGCTTTGTAAGTGAGGAAAGGTGATAATTTTATCCCCGGATGAATATATAGAGTTGAAGATACTTGAACTTGACACTTGTCTCGCTACCATAACTATAATGTTGTTGTTCAGGTGTTTTTGTCATACAAAACTGCAACTACTTGCCGCTTATTTTCCTTATAGATGAATATGCGTGCTCAAGTAACCTGATTGCTTTGTAGAGTACTACAACTATCTTGTCTTACAAAAAACTGTGCATATTAAATGAACTTCCACTACCTCATACAACCGCTATTATAGAATTGAGTTGTAGATACCGAACATGACACCCGATTTGCTACTATAATGTTGTTACCTATATTTTTTTGTCATACGAAATCAAGCTACTACTGTTTCACATTTTCTTTGTAGATGAATATACATGCTGAAGAACAATGCTATCTTGTCTTACAAAAATGTGCCTATTAAATAAACTGTTACTAAACTATAGTTTGTTTATATTCTTCTACTCCTTAACTACTTTTTTTTTTTTTGAGATCGGCCTCTCGGTTTGTGTAGTCCTCATAGGCGCCTATTACGTAATTAAATCGTATAATATTAGGGCATTGCTAATTTCCAGCGACCGAAATTTTCAAATTGCTCAGGCGATGAAGCTACTTCGATGATTTCCATCCAACAAATAGTATCAACACATCATCATCGGCGGCAAGAGATAGAGAGCATGCAAGCGTAGCATGAATTTTTCGTCGCTCAGTATGTGAGGAAAGGTGATAATTTTATCCCCGATGGATATATAGAGTTGTAGATACTGAACTTGACACCTATGTGCTACTATTACTATAATATTGTTGTCTATGTGTTTGGGTCGTAGGGGTCGCTTATTTTCCTTATAGATGAATATGTGTGCTCAAGAAACACGATTGATCTGTAGAGTACTACAACTATCTTGTTTTACAAAAATGGGCATATGAAATGAACTGCCACTAAACTATAGTTTGTTTATCCTTAACTACATTTTATTTGTTTTCTACCTCGCTGGTTTGGTTAGTCCTCATAAACTGCCTATTACAGTAATTAAACTATACAATTTTATCCTCACATGGATATTTTGAGTTGTAGACACACCGAACTTGACACTTGACCGCTACTATAACATTGTTACTGTGTGTTTTTATCATAGGAAACCGCAAGTATTGTTTCATATTTTTTTATCAATGAATGTACATGCTAAAGATCAATGATTGCTCTGTAGAGTACTACAACTATCTTATCTTAAAAAATGTGCATATTAAATGAACTATTGTTAAACTACAGTTTGTTTATGTTCCTCTATTTCTGAACTACATTTTTTTATATTTAGTCCTCATAGACTGCCTATTATAGAGTTGAACTCGTATAATTTTATCCTCACATAGATATATCGAGTTTTTAGATACTTGAACTTGACACCCGATCTTTGCTACAATGTTGTTATCTCTTTTTTTGGCGTCATTTAAACTACAACAAATTTCTCGCTTATTTTTCTTTATAGATGAATATACGTGCTAAGGATAGAACATTGACTGCTCTGTACCTTTCCCCCCTAGAACTGCCGGTGAAGCTTTGTCATGTGTGCTGGCCATTGACGATGGTCGAAAATGGTAAGCTGCAGCTATGTGATATACATACCCTACTTACTGTTAGCTTTTTGAGTGCTAGCTGTTGACTTCTCTGTGTAACTTAAATTTGTTTGATATAGGTGTCTGTCAACATATGTAAAACATCATCTGGCAATGTAACGACTAATTCTCTAGAGGATGGTCAGAGAGATACATATGGAGAGACACAGTAAGAGATAGATGATTCTACTACAAGGGGCCAAAAGAGAGATGATGGTTCCATAGTGTTGCCTTCGGGAGATGTTACTACAGAGGGGCAGCCATTTGGCTGTCCGGTGTGAAAGGGGGTGATCAAGACACTCACAAGGTGGCCGAAAGATATGATAGTTGTCACGGCGCTTGCTCCGGATGGGTTTCCTGCTGAGAAGAGGGCCAAAATAAGAATGAAGAGACTTGCTGGTCTGATTGCTAGACAAAGGATCTCCTTGCTCACCGCTTTCGATCCGTTCCTTAAGTGATGACGTAAAGAAAGAATTATTTGATGTATGGCTGTGTTGCCGGCCTGTTACCCTTCTTCTTTGACAACAAGCTCCGCCCTCGCTCTACCCTCTCTTGCCCTCCCTCGAGTAGCCGGCCTCTTGCCCTTCGTGACACGGGCAAGCCGAGAACGCGGATTTTAAACCGACACTTCGAGACACGGATAGAAGCGAAGCGTTCAAGTTCCGCCCTAGCCGGCCGGCCGCGTGAGTCCCCGTGAGAAAGTACTCTAAACTCCATGACACGTCTTTGACCATATCCACACCCTTTTACATGCGAATCCTTTGCGTATCCTGCACACCTCATCAAGAATAGGGCCCATGTCGCGCCATCGCCATTCCGTCCATGCTTAGTGCAGGCCGCGCAGCTTGAACGTCATCTCGCACTGCACTGATGGATGCCCTCAAACGGCGAGGCACCGATTGGGTCTCAGAATTTATTTTTTCTAGCACTTTATTCACTAATCGTTTCAACTGCAATCAAACATCCAAACAAAGAAAAAATTGGAACAATATAACACAATGCATGGTTACAACTAATAAAACATCTCTGTTTTTTCATACATGGAGTACTCGGGATCTTTTCAACATCAACCATGCCTCACGTCTCCGCACCCAAAGCTATCAATTAAGCTTGTTCGATCGATTGAGATCATCAACGAGCTATACATCATGCATATGATCGATCAAACTAAACCCATGGTACATCAACGAATAAACTCGACATTTCGCTTGTGGATCCCACACTCGTCGCTGCAGAACATGTTCCAGGGCCGATAATCCTTCCATCCCGAAATGTCATCGTAGCTTTGCCCTCTGCACCGATGCCCGTCATGGCGAGGCACCGTGGAGCGGTAGGATGGTAATCTGGATGCCACACCGCAAATCAAGTCACCGTGCAAGGAATCCCATAAATGTCGGTGGATGTCAATAGAATGGAAGTTCTCCCGTGTCGCGTCGTCCCAAATTGCCGCCGGTCGTCGCCTTCAATCTCCCTTAACAACAGCCGGGCATAGTCGTCGGTGGTGGCACCAGTGTTAGCCCCCCAGAGAGCACAAGAGCAAGGACACACTTGGAGGTACCATGCTCTAAAGCGGTGGCGCCGCTGCAAATATCACGAGCTGCGGCGTGATCTGTCATGTCCTTCGACGAATACGTCATACATGCCGACTCAAGCATGCCTCCGGGTTGCCGACGGTGGTGAGCCTAGTGATTAGACTCTCACGATACTCACGCGAGTAGTGGAAGGGCTCGCCAGCCCCCGTCGGTGCAGCACTCGACCCGAGTGGGATGCTCACGTCCCACCAGGGGTCGCCGCACACCGCTTTCATCTATGAACAGGTGGCCCGCGGATCATGGAGGCCATCCATGGGATCCGATGAGGCCTTTGCGGCGAGAATTGCAATCTCTACTAGCATGTCGGCCGGAAGGTTTTCCATGGCATGAGACGCGGCGCGCGGGGGGGTTTTGCTAGAAGCTCTCTCGCGCGCTCTAGGTAGTTTTGTGTTGGCGAAGAGAGGTCGGCCAGCAATAATGCGGGTGCGTAGCCCGGTGCACCCCGGCGGGGAGGTCGAGCAACGGACATAACCCGCGGAAAGCGACGAAGGAAATGGGCAGACACCCTTTCAACCGGGGCGCCATATCCCAAAGATCTCTCGTAGGAATTAATGTTTTCAAAGCTGTTGCATGTTTTTCCATGACAAGATGATCTCAAATCAAAAGTTGTAAACTACAAAGTTTCATCGATATTTGAGAACTACAATCGTTATATTAGTGGTTTGTCTATCTCGAGGTCACTTAAAACATTTAAATTTCAAGTTTCAATTTTTTTTTGAAATTGAGACCTAGTTTTCCATTACAATATATTGTCGATCAAAAGGTTTTAAACTACGTAGTTTCATAACTTAGCAATATCTACAATTCTTATTTTGGTTGAATCCCCATCCGACATACTCCTAGTGCTAGTGACATTGTTCACAAATCTTAGAAATCTCTCTCATAGTTTCATCAACTCTATGAGACACGTGTAAATCTTGTGAATAATGTTACTTTGCAACATTATCGGATGAAGAAATGACCAATATAAAAGTTGTACATCTTAAGAAGTTATGCAACTTTTATGTTCATGACTTCTTCTCACTGAAATCATTAGATGCTCCAAAAATGTTGTTTAAAGTTGTAATTTTTGATATTCAAATTTCAAATGTTATCAATAGAACATGACAAAATTAATAGCAATAGAAGAATACAATAGGTTGATACATCATCATTTTACAAAAATTTAGAAAGAAAAACCATCACATTTGGAGTTCCTATGAGGGAGAAAGACTCGTCACAAGTTTTGGCCACAGTTAAAAAGAAAAATCAGATTTCTAGAGCCCCGAAGGCCACCGCAAGCATGTCTCACGTGGAAGGTCGTCCATGGCACGAGGTCAATAGTCCGCGCCGGTTTGGTGGCGCGATAATGCGGGTGAGTTAACCTAGTGCGAGACATGGGATTTTAAATGATCGGGCCGGGCCGGTGCACTACGCGTAGTGGCGACATGGCCTGCTGCAGCCTTGCATGCGAATCCTTTGCGTATCCTGCACACCTCGGGCGTAGAATAGGGCCCATGTGTGCCACCGTTGTTTCATCCAAAACTTGGTGCAGGCCGCAGCGGCAGAGTCATCTGCACCTACACCTACGGCGATGGATGCCCGTCTCGAACGGCGAGGCACCGACTGAAGAAGACGAGAACGAAGGACGGACGGGACGCCTACTACTCCTACACACTCCTTTTTCCTAGCACGGGTCTACAAAACTTATAGTATTTTTTTCCAAAGACTTTGTTCTCTAATCATTTCAATTGCAATCCAACATCCAAACAACACAAATTTGAAAAAATATAACACAATGCATGGTTACAACTAATAAAACATCTCCGTTTTCTTGCATACTCAGGATCTTTTCAACAAGAACCATGCATATGATATGGTCGATCAAATTAAGCTTGTTCGATCGAGATCATCAACAGAGCTATATACCAAAAGACCTAAATACATCACGCATACGATTGATCCAATCCCACGCTTTATTAATGATGAATAAACCCTCACACTACTTGCGGATCCTACACTCCTCGCCGCTTAACGTGTGCGGCGGCCGGAATTCTCATACATCCGAAGTGTAACCGCACCAGCTTTCCTCTCTGCAGCTGATGCCCGTCGTGACGAGGCACCGGTGGGGCGGGATCATGGTAATCGGATGCCACACACCAATCTTTGCGCAAAGCAATCTCGCACATGTCGGCGGATTTCAATAGAATGGAAGTTCTTGAAGGTCGCGTACATCCCAGTCGTCGCCGGGTCCTCGCCTTCGATTTCCCGCATCAACCGCCGGGCATAGTCGTCGGTGGCGGCACCGGTGTTAGCACTCTAGAGCAAAAGAGCAAGGACATACTTGGCGGCTTCATGCTCTAACGTGGCGGCATGCTGTAGCATCTCGAGTGGCATCATGGCGGTGTCATGGCCATGGATGAAGACGGCATACAAGCCGCCTTGGAAGCACGCCTCCGGGGTTGCCGATGGCGGCGAGCCCGGTGATCGGACTCGTGATACTCGCGGTAGTAGTAGCCCCTGTAGGTACATCACCCGGTCTAGTGGGATGCTCCATCCCACCAGGGGTCACCGCACGCCGCTTTCATCTGTGAACAGGTGGCCCATAGATTGGCGAGGGCCCCTATGGGATCTGTGGCGTCCTTGGCAACGCGAATCGCAATCTCTGCATGCATGTCCACTGGTAGGTTTTCCATGGCAAGAGACACAGCGCGGCGGGGGTTGAAGCTCTAAGCATGCTCTAGCTATGTTTTGTGCGCCCGAAGAGTGGTCGCTATCACCGGCGGCGGGGAGGTGAACAGGCCGGGCGCTCGGTTGGTGAGCAGCAATAATGTGGGTGCGTAGCCCGTGAAGGGCGTGGGATTTTATGAGCGGGCCGGCCGGTGCACTCCGGCGAAGGTGTCCGCAAATGGACATGACCCGCGAACGCGTCCCAAAAGGAAATGGCCGACGCCTTTTCTTCTTGGATGAACTATCCTAGTGCGTGTGCGTAAGATAAATGTTTTCAAAGCTGTTACATGTTTTTTCCATGACAAGATGATCTCAAATCAAAAGTTCTAAACTATAAAGTTTCATGGATATTTGAGAACTACAATCGTTATATTGGTGGTTTGTCTATCCGAGGTCACTTAAAACATTTAAATTTCAATTTTTATTTTTTTGAAATTGAGACCTAGTTTTCCTTTACAAGATAATGTCGATCAAAAAGTTTTAAACTAGAGAGTTTCATAACTTAGCGAGATCTACAATTCTTATTTTGGTTGTTTCCCCTTCCGACATAGTGCTAGTGATATTGTTCACAAATCTTAGAAATCTCTCTCGTAGTTTCATAAACTCTATGAGACATGTGTAAATCTTTTTGAACAATGTTACCGCGACGTCATTGAATGAAGAAATGATCAATATAAAAGATGTACATGTTAAGAAGTTATACAACTTTTATGTTCATGACTTCTTCTACTCACATCATTAGTTTGCTCCAAAAAATTGCTTGAAGTTGTACTTTTTGAAATTCAAATTTGAAATGTTATCGATAAAATTTGACAAAAATAGTACTTACAAGAATACAAAAGCTTGATAGAGCATGATTTTAAAAAATTTTAGAAAGAAAAACCATCAATTTTGGAGTTATTATGAGGGGGAAAGACTAGTTACAAGTTTTGACCACGAGTTAAAAAGAAAAATTAGAGTTCTTGAGCCTCGAAGGTCTCGGACGGTCCAACATGGCGGCACACCGGGCGTGTGCGGATGTCACCGGAGATGAGGTCTCTAGCGGCGGGAGGACCACCACCGTGATCCCGAGAACCCGGCGTTCCTATCTATGTTATCGGATGAGTGGGTTTGCATGGTCTCCTGCCGAGCTCAATGCCGACGGTGGCGGGCACGGCAGAGCGGGGAGCGACACTCCAGCCAACGAGGACAGGTTGAGGTTAAATGGACGGGATGGAAAGCATCGAAACATAGCATAAACACTTTTTAACACTCGGTCCAGGCGGGACGGGTCGGGAGAGGGGTTGCCGTCATCGTGGAGAACGATCGAACGCGGTGGTGTGAACCGGCGGACACGCGGCGTTCAAGGTGACGTCAACGGCATAGGCATAACCGCAAGCCGACGAGCCTCGAGGTGCCAAGTTAAGAAAGAAGGGAGAGAGTTCAGCCCGAGAGGCCAGCTAGCCATCTTGGGGTGCTCAGCGGTGGCCTTGGGCTGCTTGCTGGCGCGCGGCAAGAATCATAAACACCATCGCGAACATGAAGATAACACGAATTACGACATATATACATCAACCATCATGTCATGCAATGCATGGGTGCATTATCATCATCAACAACATATACATTCATGCAATCATGCAACTCCACTCATTATCTAAAAAAAAAATCATGCAACTCCACTGCCCACCGTGCAACATGGAAGAACCTACTACACACTTTCGGCCGGATCCTACACTCGTCGGGCCGTAGAACGAGTCTGGCCGCCATGCTCCTAGTCCTAGCGCCCAATCGGCTAGGGTGCCGCATTTGCCTCCCCATCCGCACCGATGCCCGTCCGGCGAGGCACCGGTTGGGCGAGGGAGGAAGATGTTGCCTCGTGCATAGGGCTCCAAAGATCGAGTCCAGCAGATCGAAGTCGCTTACAACACTCTCGCGTGCTGTTTGTGGAGCTTTGTACGATTCAGCGCTCTTCCAGTGTGCAGCCATCGTCGTTGCCGTGTCGCGCTCCACCTCCCGCAACACCACCCGGGCACGGTCGTCATCAGCGACGGCGGCGTTCTACCTGTAGAGCACAAGAGCGTGCACATACCGAGTGAGTGCATGCCCCGAGTCGACGCCCATCAGAGCAAGTCGAGCGGCGGCGAGATGGTGCCGCGGCCTTCCAGGAACATAGCAGGCATGCCTGCTCTAAAGCACACCTCTGGGTTGCCGGCCTTGGTGAGCTTGGTGATGAGACTCGTGCAATACTCGCATGAGTAGTACTCGACCCCCACCGTCGGCCGTCCACGCCGGCAAAGACTGCCTAGTGGAATGCTTCGTTCCACCATGGCGCCACCGCACACTTCCGTGTCCCGCAATGCGGCCGCGTAGATTGAAGAGGTCCTCCATAGGATCCTCGTGGCCATGGCGATGCGGAGAGCAATGTCCTTAAGCAACTCCCACAGAAGGTTCTCCATGGCTCGAGGCGTAGCGGCATGGTTTTCCTCGGCTCGAGCCGCGCCTTTGGGTCCGGGAAAAGGAAGATAAACAAGTTCGCGCCCGATCGAGAGTTGAGGGCGTAATGCGGGTGCCCGGGAAACGCTAGCCGAAAAGATAATTTAGGCGGCTCCATTAGTACTACCGACACCGCCTTTTTCATAGAGCGCGTCAGTAGGAAATACTATGTTTTCGAATTAAACTTTATATATATTTTTTCCATGAGACGTGCTAATCATATCGACACACCTCGTATGCATATCCTTTGCGTATCCTACACACCTCGCCGAAGCGTAAATAGGGTGCACGTCCGCCATCGTTAGGTGTAGTGCCATCACCGCCGGCACTTGCCGGTCTCAATTGGTGAGGCACCGATTGGGCTAGATGAGAAGGAAGGACGGGCGAGAGTACAAACTATTTTTTTGAGCACGCAGTCCAGAACATACGCTTTCAAATTGACGAATAATTAACTTGGACAGATTTGATTGCATGTCACTCTGTTTGTTCATAATTTTAGTAGCAATCAAACATGCACACAAAGGGGTGTTTATTTGGTGAAATATTTTAGGTTATGGTACTGTAGCACTTTTAGTTTCTACTTTTCGTATTTGGTAATTTTTGTCCCATCATAGACTAACTAGGTTTAAAAGATTTGTCTCGCACTTTACAACCAAAACTGTACAATTAGTTTTTTGTTTACTTATATTTACATACGCACCCGCCATCATCACGCATCTACCAAGATCGGACATGAACCATTGTTGACGGTCACTAACGGCGTATTTCTAACGTCAATATTCTACCAATAAGGGGGTGAAACTATACCTTACTACACACATATACATTTATTATTGACATAATTCCACTTGTAGTGCACAAATATTGTTTCACAGGATTTATATGAAAAACAAGTGGAAAATGTCCAAAAGGCGCCTCCCTAGAAAGTGCATTCCTAAAGATAAACAAGTCCAAGGGAGAACGGACCAAAAATAACAAACTAGGCGAGCACACACCACACAAGATAGCCATACTCCTCTACTTCCTCTTCTTCTTCTTCTTCTTTTTCTATATAGGATAGTAGTAGAATAAAGGAGAAAGGCAATGAGCTTCCTTGGAGAGCTTGGACATCTTGAGTCTTTTGTTATGAATAATATCAAGAGTTCCATTTTGTTCTTGCTCTCACTTTATCAATATAGTTGTGTTCTTGAATCGAGCAAAAGTTCTTTTGATATAATCTTGATGGATGAACTAGTCTATAGTTTCTATGTCATGATATTGTCAAATAGAACTTTATGCTTAATCTTCCATACACACGTGTTTAGACCAAGAGCTAAGTTGAGATGTTGAGTTCTACATAGGTTTAGTCTTGGTCAACGTTGATTAGCGGGATCGATCGTCGTTCTTGTGACGCATGCTCTAGTAGATGGACCCCGGGAATGGGTAAGCCTTGACGTCACGCAAGAGTAGTAGCCATATTGTAAACGCGGTGTCTATACTAGCGGCTCCCTTCGATTGCCCTATTCATCGGGCGGACGAGGTGGTAGGCGGCAGGAGGTGACTGACCCTCTCCGTCCCTTGTAATCCCCACATCTAGGGTGGTGCGAGCATTGGCCGGCAAGCGCCAAGCGCACTGTGTGTTATCCGATGCCCGAAGTGAGTCAACAATGACCTTGGCTAGCTTGACCTAGAATCTCTAACATTATAAAAACATGTTTGTGCATCCGCTATCTTAACATAACTATTCAGATATGCTTGCTCCATATTAGATTGTTCTTTTATTCTTTCTTTTATCTTTATCCTTGAGATTGGCTTGAGTGTGTGTGTCAAATTATCCTTTACTTATCTTGTTTTACCCCGCATGGGGTCATTATACAATCATGTTATCTTGTGCATGTCCAAATTAGAGACTTTTACACCATGCCTTCCTTTGGGAAAAATATAACTAACGATACCCTCGAATACTTCCAGGTGAAATGCTACAATGGTATTTTCATGCGCTTTGCGGACTTGTTCTCAGAACGTTGCGAGAATCACCAACAGGCATTTCTAAGCATGATTGCCTTTTTGGTGATTGTGCTAAGAAATATCAACAAGCATTTTTGGCGCCGATTCTTTTGGAAGGCGTTGGTTAAAGGAATGATCTATTTGAACATGTTCATGATAATATGCATGTGTATTAACCATTGCTCATAATAGGTTTATCTAAAACCAAAAACTTTTATAAATAAAAGCAAGGACATGTTTTCAAGTTAGTATGCGCCTTCGGCTATTCTTGTCGCTAACCATTTTAGGTGAAGGATAAGAAGAACAAAGGGGCATGGGATGCTCGAAAACATGGGGTGACATCAACTAGAAAATTTGATGCTCTTGGGCGGAGGAACGCACTCAAAAGGAGACCCTGATCTTGCACACTTGACTTTTACACCAAGTGGAAGGGAGGATGGTGAGAATACCAAGTTCCACGCGCTAAGGGGATCATTCAAAAAAAAAAAAAGAAAGAAAAAAAAATGAGAGAGAGAAAAAAAAGAGAGATGAATAAAAGATGATGTTAGCTTTCCCTTGCTAAAAAAAGAGAGAAAAAGAATTGAAAAAAATAGAAAAAAAAATTAAGAGATATAAAAAAGAAAGTCATAAAAAACAGTATGATGAAAAAAAAGAATTAAAAAAGATAGATAAAAAAAGAGAGATAAAAAAATAAGGAATAAAATAATAATGGGAGAAGAGAGGAGTAGGTTGGTCCCACATGGTCTAGATAAAACATCAAAGTGCCACCTGACTCCACCTAGCATTGCTTACAAAGCACGAAGGGTCTCCCTCTCCTAAGACCTTTGTCGCTAGCACCAACGCTTATGGTTCACACACATTCTTTGTGTGTGACTAAGCCATGTTGCTCACACTGAGTGAGTTTGGTATGCCTCCCTCTACTCGGTATGAGGAAGTCACAACCAAACCATGGTCATCATGCCACCAATGTAGCGATTCCAAAAATTTCCATCCACAAGTCGCCACCAAGTACACTCAGTGCGCAATGGTCCGAAAACAAAGAAGAAAAAAAATATAGAGAAGGAAACGAGGGGCCACCTCCTTTACACCTTTGTTACCATCAAGGCCTAAGGTCCATATACACTACATGTGTGTATGACCTAAAAGCCTTGTGGCCCGCCTGAGATGAATTATCGAGCGACCACCGCGGAAGTTTCAATGCTCATGCCCTTATACGCGGTTGGTACATACACACTTTCGGGTATGCGAAGGTAATATTTCACCAATTCTTTTAGTCATATTTGTCTCGAGATAAAAAAAATATTTTCATATGTTGGAGATGGAACAAGGGTAGACTTGCATTGCATATTTATTTTAGCCTTGCTTGAGTATGAAAAGTTTGGTGAAGTTTTTGTGTCCTCCCTTAATAATAATAATAATAAAACTCAAATGAAAAATTCTTGAAAACCAAGCTTGCTCATTTGCTCCTTCCCGCATACATTTTGAAAGAGGTAATCACGAAGGATGGTAAGTCCACTCGTGAATCTACCATACACTAACCATGCAGAAAAGCCGTAAAGCATGGGGGTACAACCCCGATCCGATGGGCTTTGAGCTAGCTTGGGGGAGGACCATAACATGGTAAAGAAAAATCTGCACTCTCATCTTTATCCATTACCTTGCAAATAAAAAAAGAAACAAAAACTAATAATGAAAAAGAAACATTTTTTGTTCACCTTTTCAATGTCTCCATCTTCATTGGATGAATCTTGTTATCAATTCATGCTTCCATTCTCTATGATAGTATGTTTTTGGTTTGAAGTTTTGGTCACACGTGTGATCATAAATCCATAGGCTCTTTGAATTAAGCATGGTGCTTAGGTCAAAAAGTCTGCCTTAATCGATTAGACATGGAGTCGAGTCCGATTATTGAACCAGACGCTAGCGTAGAATTTGGTCGGTCATATGGACTAACCCCCCGCAGAAATTTATCAACTTCAAGAGGGTAAGTCCCTAGATGACAATGGAGATCGAACTTGTTTGGTGAACCAAAAATATATATATAAAAAAAAAAAATATAAATAAAAACAATAAACCTTTCAAACCCCAAGTTTAGTTGTTCCAATGACATCACAAAAGACAAGCTTGGGGCGAGTCTCCAACCACGCCAACATTCATGACATCAATTCATGGCGTGCACAAGCTCGATTGACAAATCACTTAAAAGAGTGAACGATAAGCAAGTTCGTCAATCTGCTCTATCTTGCAACCACCCAAGATTCAAAATAGCTCAAAAGCCCCACAACGATGAAAGGTAATAAAGGGTGGGTAAACATGCCATTTTATTCAAATTCTAGTAGAAAATTTTTGTTATAAACATGGCACATTTGAAACATAAACAAAGATAGAAGCAACTCCTGATCAACAACCAAGTACTTATCTTTGCTCGAGGACACGCAAAGGGTAAGCTTGGGGGAGTTTGTTGACGGTCACTAACGACATATTCTTAACGTCAACATGCTACCAATAAGGGGGTGAAACTACACCTTATTACACACATATACATTTATTATTGACATAATTCCACTTGTAGTGCACAAATATTGTTTTGCAAGATTTATGTGAAAAACAAGTGGAAAATGTCCAAAGGCGCCTCCTATGTTGACACCTATTATAGCATAATATTAATAGTCAACTAAATATGAAATAAGGGCGTAAAATGAATATCAACATAGACTAGGGATTTACTAACATAATTCTACGAGCTTTGGTGATTTATATATTTTCGGGGACTTAACAGATAAATGCAGAGAAGAATGGAGAATGTTCCGAAAAATATATCTCATACGATGACAAGACATAACCGTGAAGTAACTTCGACCCAAAATGTGGACTAAAACACTCTAGAAGATACCGAGGACACCGTAACAAACGGGAGGCCGAGAGGAGATTCCGTCCGGCGCCGCCCGGTGCCATTTAGGCCGGCCGCCAAAGCTGATAGCTAATCAAAGGCTCATCTTCGTAGGTCGGTTTACCACCGACCTTGAGGTTGTATCTACACCATTGCCAAGGTCGGTTTGATCCAAGGGCTATCATTCATCGCCAAGGCCTATATAAGAAGACCCCCGACCCCGGGTGAAACCTTAACTCATTCTAATTCATTCTACTTCATTATCTCTCACCGTAGAGGTATCCCAAAGTAAGGATAACCTCTCTCTAAGGGATTAGTGAATTAGAAGAAGATTAGAAGAGGATTAGCTATGTAATTAGAACTAGATTAGCCATGTAATTAGAAGTAGATTAGATCTAACTTAGATCTAATCAAGACTAAAGGAGAGTTGAACTACACTTTGGTTCTCGGGAGATGTCTACTGAGAGTTTGGTATGTTTCATATCTTATCTTTGGATGACTTGTGATTTATATATTTATCTTCTCTATTTAATCCTATACCTTTCATTTATGGTTAAGTATAGTTGTTATTTTATTACATGGGATCTCATTTCAGACAGGGGCTCTAGTTATTTGCATTAGCTAGAGTAGTAATTGATAGTGTAGACTTGGTGTCTAGGCTATTGGTTACCTGAGATTGCACCCAACCCCACGGATAGTTTGTGGTAGCCCCAGGTGGTGACAGCCCTGATGGCCGATGTATTCCACCACGTTCGGGTTGGTGTTTGTAGGACCGTAGTCAGACCTTCCTAGCCCCTTCTCATCCCTGTCTGTGGCTAGTGCTCTGATGTCCCGAAGTGTTATAGTATGATTGCTATCATAGAACCTAAGTAATAGAGAAGTACCCAGGAACCTTGATCTCTCTCTTTGACCTCTTGATTAGTTTAGTTATTCCTTAACATTTTAGGTAGTTTATTATTATTTATGTTACTTATCCTCTAACATTTACCCCCTCACTATAGTCTAGTGGTTTGCTAAGTTAGTGGATGCATGATTGTGACTTATTAGAATCTCTAGCTAAAGCTTCCCTGTGGATACGATACTCTAGAATACTCATCCTAGGGAAAAGCTACAATGGTAGGTGTTCTGTGCGCTTGCAGAATCCTTCATATTCTTTTAGCACTTAACAAATGCCAACACCCCGGAAAAGCGCATTCCCGAAGATAAACAAGCCCAAGGGAGAAACGGACCAAAAACAACACAACTGGCCGAGCACACACCACACAAGATAGCCATACTCCTCTACTTCCTCTTCTTCTTCTTCTTCTTTTTTCTTTATAGGATAGTAGTAGAATAAAGGAGAAAGGCAATGAGCTTCCTTGGAGAGCTTGGACATCTTGAGTCTTTTGGTATGAATAATATCAAGAATTCCATTTTGTTCTTGCTCTCACTTTATCAATATAGTTGTGTTCTTGAATCAGAGCAAAGTTCTTTTGATATAATCTTGATGGATGAACTAGTCTATAGTTTCTATGTCATGATATTGTCATATAGAACTTTATGCTTAATCTTCTATACACGCATGTTTAGACCAAGAGCTAAGTTGAGATGTTGAGTTTAGTCTTCGTCAACGTTGATTAGCGGGATCGTCGTCATTCTTGTGACGCATGCTCTAGTAGAAGGACCCCGGGAACGGGTAAGCCTTGACGTCACGCTAGAGTAGCAGCCATATTGTAGACGTGGTGTCTATACTAGCGGCTACCTTGGATTGCCCCATTCATCAGACGGACGAGGTGGTAGGCGGCAGGAGGTGACAGCCCTGTCCGTCCCTTGTAATCCCCCACATCTAGGGTGGTGCAGAGCATTGGCCGGCAACGCTTGGTAGACCAGGTGTGATCCGGTGCCCGAAGTGAGTCAACTATGACCTTGGCTAGCTTGACCTAGAATCTCTAACATTATAAAAACATGTTTGTGTATCTGCTATCTTAACATAACTATTCAGGATATGCCTGCTCCATATTAGATTATTCTTTTATTCTTTCTTTTATCTTTATCCTTGAGATTGGCTTGAGTGTGTGTGTCAAATTATCCTTTACTTATCTTGTTTTACCCCTATTATGAGCATGGGGTCATTATACAATCATGTTATCTTGTCCATGTCTAAATTAGAGACTTTTACACCATGCCTTCCTTTGGGAAAAATATAAATAACGATACCACGAATACTTCCGGTGAAAATGCTACAAAGGTATTTCGTGCGCTTGCGACTTGTTCTCAGAAACATTGCGTATCACCAACAGCATTTCTAAGCGTGATTGCCTTTTTGGTGATTGCGCTTAAGAAATGTCAACAACCATCACGCACGCACCAAAAAAGCTATCAAAATAAGTTTGTTTGATCAAGATCAACCATCAAGAGATCGCGGGCGTAGCTATACATCTGCATAAGATCGATCGATCAGATTGAACACGCACTCAAAATGCCCAGAATGTAGGACCAATTAACCTCTAACACTCATCGCGGATCCTACAATCCTCGCTGCAGAACACGCACCACACCGTATCCAACAAAATGCGATGACCGCCACACCATCCTGGCTTTCTGCACTGATGCCAGTCATGTCGAGGCACCATTTGGGCTATAGGACGGGTTGTACGCCACCCCTCTGGTATATGCGTCGCCAAGTCACCCACCCTGAAATTCCATGCCTGTCGGCAGGGCCGTCGAGAACAGTTGATATTCTTCCACGCCCCAGCCATAGCTGTGTGGTCGCCTTCGATCTCCCGCAACACACGCCGGGCATAGTCGTCGTCCATGGTACCGGTGTTGGCCCTATAGAGCACAAGAGCAAGAGCATACTTGGCGGTTTCATGCTCCCAGTGGTGGCGCGCCGCAAGATCTTGAGTGACAAAGATGATGGTGCAAAATGCCGATGAAGATGGCATACATGCCGGCTCAAGCACGCCTCCGGTTGCCGATGGCGGCGAGCCTGATGATAAGACTCTCGCGATACCGAGCGAGTAGTAGCCCGCAGGTGCAAAGAACCGGCCTAGTGGGATGCTCTGTCCCACCAGGGGGTCACCGCGACGGCGCTTTCATCCGCGGTAACGTGTGGCCCGCAGATTGGTGATGGCCTCCATGGATCCGCGCGCCCTGGCGACCGAATCGCACTCGCAGCATGTCACGCCGAAGGTTTTGGCGCGAGGCTTACCCGCAAGCAGCCGGGGCTTTTTTTGTGGAAGCCTCGAAAGCAAATAAGGCGTGCTCTAGCTATGTTTTTGTGTGGCGAAGAGTGGCCACCGTCACCGGCGGCGGGCAGATGAGTAGCAACCGGCACTCGCTTGGTGAGCGGCAACAATGTGGGTGCGTAGCCCGATGCGAGGACGTGGATTTTATGAGCTGGGCTGGCGGTGCACGTCTTTTTGTTGCAGCGAACTATCCCTTGGCGCTGCCCTCACGATAAGTGTTTTCAAACTGTTACATGTTTTCCCATGACAAGATGATCTCAAATCAAAAAGATGTAAACTACAAAGTTTCATGGATAATTGAGAACTACAATCGTTATGTTGGAGGTTTGTCTATCCAAGGTCACTTAAAACATTTAAATTTCAATTTTCATTCTTTTGAATTTGAGACCTAGTTTACCTTTACAAGATAATGTCACATCAAAAAAGTTTTAAACTAGAGAGTTTCATAAATTAGCAAGATCTAGAATTCTTATTTTGGTTGTTTCCCCATCCGACATAGTGCTAGTGACATTGTTCACAAATCTTAGAAATCTCTCTGCGCTTTCATAAACTCTATGAGACATGTGTAAAATCTTGTGAACAATGTTACCGCGGTGTCGTTGGATGAAGAAATGACCAATATAAAAGATGTAAATCTTAAGAAGTTATACAAATTTATTTGTTCATGACTTCTTCTCAATGAAAACCATTAGATGCTCCAAAAATATTGTTTGAAGTTGTAATTTTTGACATTCAAATTTGAAATGTTATCGATGAAACATGACAAGAGTAATAGAATTAAGAATACAATAGCTTGATAGAGCATGATTTTACAAAATTTTAGAAAGAAAAATCATCAATTTTGGAGTTACTATGAGGGAGAAAGACTAGTTACAAGTTTTGCCCACGATTAAAAAAAAAAAAATTAGGTTCTTGAGCTCGAAGGTCCCCCGACGTGGCAAAGACACCAAGCATGCGCATATGTCACCGGAGATGATGTCTCTTGTGATGAGAGGACCACCACCATGATCCCCATAACCTAGCGCTACTATCTTTATGCTATCGGATGAGCGGGTTTAGGCTGCTACCGAGCTCGACGCCGACGGTGGCGGGTACGGCGGAGCGGGGATCGACACTCCGGCCAATGAGGTCAAGCCAAGGTTAAATAGACATTATGGAAAGCATCCGAAACACAGCGTAAATTCTTTTCAACACTCGAGGTGGGAATGAGTCGGAGAGGGGTTGCCGCCGTGGAGAACGATCAACGCGGTGGCGTGAACCGGGCGGTGGACACGGCGAAGATTCCAACGCGACGTCAACAAAGACAGAATAACCGTCTGCCGACGACCCTCAAGGTGCCAAAGTAAGAGAGAAGGGAGAGAGTTTAGCCGAGAGGTGGCTAGGCACGCCGAGGTTCTCGCGCGGCCATTGCTGCGTGTCGCTCGCGGGCGTGAACCGACGGACACGGGGCAGCGTTCCCAAGGCGACGCCAACGCCATAGGCATAACCGCCAAGCCGATGAGCCTTGAGGTGCCAAGGTAAGAGAGAAGGGTGACAGCCCGACCTTGATGGTCGAGGTGCTCGCGCGGGCCATGGCGGCCGCCGGCGACGAGAATCACAAATAAATTTAACACCTTGCAAACATGAATATACCAATGTCACTCTATTTACTCATCATTTCAGCTGCAATCAAACATCCACGCAAAGACATGATTTGGAGAAATACAACACAATGACATCTAATCACAAACACCATCGCCCCACACAAACACAACAATATAACACATGGATTATAATGAATTAAAACATCTCGGTGTTGATCACACGCTACTTTCGAGGATCGACGAACATCAACCAATGCATGCATGCATCATCAGGCGCATGCATGCGCAAGACAACCAAAAGTCGTTAGATCTAGAGCATCTACACAAATAAACTAGCTAAATGTACACACATAGGGTTTCATGGGTGGGGCTTCGGAGCCTTCTTCCACTTTTAACCGAGACTCAGAGTATCTCTAGTTTTTCTCTACATTCTCATATATTTTCTTTCTCTACTTGTCACAGCCGAGCAGGGTTAGGGCTCAAATTGTTATGTGGCGGCGGCTTTTTGCATCTTTGGCAAAGAGCGAGAGAGCGAGAGAGATTAGGGTAGGAATTGTTTATTTCTTTCTTGATCTGAATAACTTACATCCTCCCTATATTTATAGTCCCTAATGGACCTGCAATCCGAGCAATGCTAGGAGGTTTCCTTATAAATTTGAATAACACTTTCCAAACAAAATCGATTCTTATCATAATCAAACTCAAATTTTATTTTTATTCCTAAAAGATTTTAATTTGCTAACCCGACGAAATAATCACGAGAAGGTGGCGGCAGGCCTGCGGTGCTGCACGCATCGGGAGGGCGGGCGCCTCCCGGTCGCACCCTTCCTCAGGCCATTGGCCCCCACACCGCCCACCTTCTTTGGTTGTGACATCTCCCCTTCTCGACCGGCATGTCCTGCGCTAGATGAAGGTCCAATCGGTGACGCCATTGGGGGCATGTTTTGCCCGGGGATGATGGCTTTATGCACAACGCCGAATGTCCTTGGGCCGGGTTGGCGATGATGATGTTGTGGTGAGTGCGTTCGGGGGCGAACTTCGAGATAGTAGAGGAGGCTGCCGATGTAGCCGTAGTATTCGTAGCTGTAGATGGCGTGTCCTTGCGTCGTTGTTTGGTGACGTGTGACGAGGAGGAGGTCACGAGTGATTCCTTAATGAGGTGTTGATGAAGCATGTCGTGAGGTGGGCTCTTGAGGTGCATGAAGTGGTCGTTGATAGGTGGTGTATTGTAGACCGGTATTTGACGCCGCATTATGGCCTCCGTGCGGGTCGCTGGTGAAGCCGCAAGGCCGAGCATTGTACCGAACATGAAAAAGCCGAGTCATACTCAGGGGATCTGCTTGATGGTGCTCCCAGTGGCGTTTTAGGCGATGTAGCCATTGTCTTGTCTGGCTCCGTGTTGTTGTGGGAAGACAACACAAG
>JADLZK010011693.1:0-32827 GCA_015847255.1 Hyparrhenia diplandra | reverse complement strand
CTTCAACAACACTTCCTTTTTTCGGCTTTGTATTGGTGTGCACTTGACTTCACACCAATCATGACCGTCTTGCCTCCATGCATGATTTTCAAGGTCTCATTATCAAGAACCACCGGATACAACCAACCTTCTTCATGCAATAGCCAAGTGAAATTAGATTCATCGTTAGCCCCAAAGACATGCTTCACACCTAGCTTAAACATCATCTCATTACCATCACATAACTTGAACTTGATGTCGCCCACTTATACAGCAAGCAGGTAACCTGAACCATCTCCCAAGTAAGCAAAACCATTATCTTTCTCAGTTTATGATGAGGAAAGCTCTGAATCCAACAACCATGCTTCATAAAACTTGTCACTTGACACTTTGTGAAAACGTCACCATCACTACATTTTTCTTATTAGCAATCGCAACACTTATGGGTCCACCATCCTTCTTCATTTTCTGGATAATTTTTCTTCACATGTCCTAGATCATTGCTATGAAAGCACCATAGGCACTCCTTTTCCCTTCTTATCTTCCACACTATGATTACCGCCCCTAATTACGAAAGCATCACCGGAAGACCTTTTTTGTTGCATTATTTTTTTCTCCTTTGATCATGAGCAAGCTTGGTTTTCATGAATTTTTTATTTGAAGTTTTTTTTTATTATTATTAGGGGTGGACTTCACCAATTTTTATACTCGAAGGATAAGATAAAGAAATGCAACGCAAGAGACTAGCCTTGTTTCACCTCCATCATAGAACATGAAAATATTGTTTTATATGGAGATAAAAGTGAGTAAAAAGAATTGGTGAGATATTACCTTTGCATCTTACATTTGCATTTCTTAGCGCAATCACTAGAGACGGGTTAAAAACCCATCCCGCAGCGGCGCCAGAAATGCGCAAAATGACATCCCCAAGTGAAACCACCATGTCGGGTGATCCGAACGGAACGTCAACGGGATAGATCTTGCCATCTTAGATATTTCATCCGCAAAGCGCGCGGATCTATCATTGTAGCATTTCACCCTAAGTATTCAGGGTATCGTTATTTATATTTTTCCAAAGGAAGGCATGTGTTTATTAAGCTAGCATGGCATCTGAATAGAGGAACACGTGTTTGCTTAGACCAATTTGTTCATAACTTGGGGTAAGCAATAACGGTTTATAGATAGTGTGACACACACTTAAGAATCCACCAAAGAAAGGATAAAGAAAATAGATAAAGAATAAATGAATAACCTAATGGAGTAATCTTAATGTATCTAGTCATGGCCATACAAATGAATAGTTAGGATCATATGCAAACATGATTTAAACATGGTTAAGTCTAGGATACCAGGGAGACCCCACTAGGAACTCTGCTTCCCACCAAGGCATTTCACGAACTCCTACAACACATACTACGACGTGGGGGATTTCAAGGGGCCGGTCAAGGCTTGTCCGCGACCCGGCCGCCTACCCCCTCAACCGTGGCATGCTCTCATATTCGCAGGTGTCGTAATACTTTCGGGCACCATGCCCGCATATCGAGCACTACTACTCGTCCCCGGGATCCCCACTCGTCGAATGGACCGGACTAGAGCAAGCAAACCCGAAGGAACAACGAACCGATATCCCACCTCTAATCAAGTCGGGCATATGATGATCGATGATGAACTGATATGAACATGTCAAGATTATGATATGTAAACTATATGCTAGTTCATATACCAACACAAGAACATGAACAAAACTATACTCTAATTCATAAGTTAGGCCAAGAACATAGATATAAGACTTGCAAATAGAAGAATGCTCCATTGAGAAGATATATTACCAAGGCACTTTCTTCTAGGAGACAAGCCCTCCTTGTAGCTCTTCTACTCCAAGTGCTAACCAAGAACTAAGAAGAAAAAGAAGAAGTAGAAGAAGAGAGAGTAGAGGTGGTAGAGAGAGGTAGAATCTTTGGTTCTTTGGACTCGAGGGAAGAGAGGGGACTACTTATACACTTGGAGGAGGGGCCTAAGTGCTAATTTACACCAAAACCGACCTTATGCGCCTTCCTAATCGGACCAAACCGACCATCCCACGTCGGTAACCCCCGGAAAGCGGGTTAATGAACCGCCTCCCCGAGTGGGCGAAACCGCCTCGGGGAGGGTGCGGCCGCACCTTGGGGTCTTGTGCGCGCCCCACAGGCTTCGGCCTGGCCCGAGTCTTGGTGGGCTGGTGTCCTTCATCTTGAAAAGTTGTGGGCGGGCTTTGCTCGCCCAATTTGGATGTTTTGGGTCGATTTGCTCCTGGGCTTGTGTTTTGCAATAATGCGCTTTCGGATGGCGTATTTTGGCGATTTTCCACTTTTAAGCCCGGCCCAATTTGGATGTTTTGGGTCGATTTGCTCCTGGGCTTGTGTTTTTGCAATAATGCGCTTTCCCGATGGCGTATTTTGGCCAGTTTTCCACTTACTTTTATTATAAACCTGCAAAATAAAATACTAGACACTACAAGTGGAATTTTATTAGTGATAAATGTATATGAGCATGGTAAAGATTATTTTTACTCCCTTTTTGGTAGAATGTTGGCGCTAAAAAAATATGTAGTTGGTTACCGTCAACACATACCTGAGTGTGTATGTACCAACCGTGTATGAGGAAGTGTTGAAACTTCGGTGGTAATAGCTTGATTGTCCAACTTAGGCGGACCATAAGGCTTAGGTTATACACACATGTTGTGTACGTATATGGACCTCGGGCCTTAGCGGTGGCAAAGGTATAAAGGAGGAGGCTCCTACTTTCCTTCTTTTTTTTTTATTTATTTCTCTTTTTTTCTACTTTATTTTTTCATCATCTATTTTTATGACTTTTATTTTTTTTTTCTCTTTATATATTTTTCAATCTCTTTTTTTTTTAGCAAGGGAAAGCTAACATCATCTTTTATTCCTCCCTTTTTTCTTGATTTTTTTTAACTCTTTTTTTATTCTTTCTTTTTTTTTTCTTTTGTCTTCTCTTTTTTTTTTTTTTTTTGAGTGACCCCCTTTGTGTGCTTGGAAACTTGATAATTTCACCATCTCTCACACTTGGACTTTTGTGAACAAGTCAAGTGTGCAACGTAGGGTCTCCTTTTTGAGTATGTTCCTTTGTCCAAGAGTGTCTAGGTTTTCTAGTTGATGTAGCCTTCATGTTCTCAAGCATCGCATGCCCCTTTGTTCTTCTTAGTCTTCACACGAAATGGTTAGCGACAAGAATACACGAAGGCGCATACTAACTTGAAAACATGCCCTTGCTTTTATTTATAATTTTTTTTGTTTTAGATAAACCTATTGTGAGCAATGGTCACTACACATGCATATTGTCATGAACATGTTCAAATAGATCATTCCTTTAACCAATGCCTTCCCGAACAACGGCGCGAGAAAAGCTTGTTGGCATTTCTTAATGCAAGCGAAAAGAGTTCCTCAAGTGCAATGAAATGTCATTGTAGCTTTCACCTAGAAGTATTCGAGGTATCGTATTTCCACGGGGAAGGCATGGTGTAAACGTTTCTAATATGAACATGGGCGATGTAACATGACTATGCAATAGACCAAAGTTCATAACGAGGAGTGAGGTATGGTAGATAAAGGATAACTTGACACACACATTTGAACCAATCTCAAGGATAAAGATCAAATAAAGAATAAACCTAACACGGAGCGGGCATATCCTAAATAGCTATGTTAAGAGAGCGGATATACATACATGCTTTTATCTTTGTTAAAGATTCTAAGTTAAGTTAGTTATGGTCACCGTTGAATTACTTAGGGCACGGGGGCGCACCTGTACGCGGGCGATACTGGAGCATACGGCTCTACCCCATACGAGGCGTGGGTGATATGACCACGCCCGACCATGGCGACCTCATCGGCGGCATCTCCGATCAATATGTCAACCAACGTCTTTGATGGATTGATTACAAAACTCAATACAAGGTGCAGCTACTTTGTGAATTTCAATTAGAAACTAATAAGAACTTTATGCTACCTAAGTCTTGTATGTTAATATTACTCAGTACATCAAAAAGAATCAACAAGATGAAGGCCAAGAAGCTAGAATCGGCAAAGTTCTCGTCATTTGGCAAGGCCATTCGGCAAGCCATTCAGCAAGCCATTCAACAAGTCATTCGACAAGCCATTCGGCAAGGTCACGATGCAGAAGTTCTAGCATTAAACTGTACCAATCTCGAAGTTTCACATAGCATACTATACACCGTTGGAATGCTTATCGAGTTAGATTTCCAACTCATCTAGCCCCACATCATTTGAAGATTCCGACAAGAAGTTATGATCGAAACATTGAAGACTGGTCGGAAGTCAAATAGTCACGCGGAAACAACTTCGAAAGGCCATCTCGGGATATCCTTTCATATTGGCGATGTATTCAGTTTGTTTTAGGTGTTTCCACCCACCTAGGAGGGTTGTTCTAGTATAAATACCCCCATATGTAAGCAATCAACAACTATTGATGAATTAAGATAATCCAAGTGATTTTGTTTTTTGGCCGGAGTCTTTGAGTGTTTACTCACCCTTGTTCTTCTGGACTTGTGAAGAGATCCCTCTGGGATCCACTACTTCGTGCTCTACGGCTTCCGTTCAGCTTTGCGCCGTATTGTGTGGATTAGCTCGGGATTGTGGTTACTGCGGTCGTTTGGAGATCGGGTCGAAGTCTTAGCGGTTTCGGTGCCTCTCTCCCCGTAAACTTGGTCGCATCCAACCTTGGCCAGTATAAAGCTAGTTACCCGCTGATCTTGACAAATTATCATCGCTATATCATCTTTACCAAAGTTATCTCCACTGCCTCATATCAAGTTATCTTGTTCCTAAACCTCCATCGTGAAGATCGGGCCACCCTCGTGCGTGTGATCGGTTCAATACTTATCGATGGGGGATTACAAAGGGACGGGGGTCGTCACCACCACCCGCCTACCACCTTGTCCGTCCGTGTATGAGGCAAATGATGGCAGCCTCTATCATAGACACCATGTCTAAGCTATGACTACTACTCTAGCGTGTCGACAAGGCTTACTCGTCCCCGAGGTCCTTCTACTAGAGCATCCGCCATGAGGACGGACGACGAACCCGCAAACCAATAATAACCAAGACTAGCTCAAAGTAGAACTTAACATCTCAACTTAGCTCTTGGTCTAAACATGTATGTATGATAGATTAAGCATAAAGTTCTATATGACAAGATCATAACATAAAAACTATATGCTAGTTAAGTAGCCTAAGATCATATCATAAGAACTATACTCTAGTTCATAAGCATAACTATATTGACAAGTAAAGAACAAGAACAAGATGAAGAACATTGTATTGATCATACCAAATATCTCCAAGATGTCTCATCGATGTTTTATGACCGAGAGCACGCCACGGGGTGAACCGGGCGGTTTGTTCGAACCTCGATGAACACGGAGCCCTACGGTTTGTTGCGGTGACATTGAGAGTGGGGTTTTTATCTTTGGTTGGGGCCCTCGATCAAGGATCGGTAAAGACCTTTACGTCTAGTCGGCGTGAGCTGTTTTTTTTTTGATTGATGGGGTTCAGTAGAAATGGGTGAGAAGCTTCTGAGGGGCTTGATCGTGGTCAAGCTTGTGACGCGTGATCGCTACGTGTTCGTCCTCTCCTCTATGAGGTGTTCCTTGCCCGCCTTTTATAGTCCAAGGAGCCAAGGAACTTCGCTACGATCCTAGTCGGATCTGAGAGAGGGGTTGTTCGTAGAGGAACCAACACCAACTCTAAACAAGGTAACGACTAGTGTTCTATCCCAATTACAACGAAGTCACCGTAGCTATGCTTCCATTGCCTTGGGAGTTGTTTGTGGCCTTGAGGCTAGGATAGAACCCTGCGAACAACTTCGGTAGAGTTCTTTGGTGATCACAGTATCCACAAGCCCCGAGCATCTCAAGGTCGAAGTCGTGAGAGTTGTCTTTGCTTTTCTCGAGGCGAGGCCTTGATATGGTCTTCAAGATCATCTTCGGAGTGCAATTTTGAAAAAAGTGCTCCCGTAAGGGTGTAGCCCCGAGCTTCTTGCTTTTTGGCACAAAAGAGCTGGAAGGTCTTTGAGTTCTTTCTCCTCCGTCTTCGAGTTCATCTCGTCGTCGTAGACTCTTCTTTCTTGGAAAAGAGCCTTGTTCCGCTAGCCCCAGAGCATCTCGGGTTTGAGTCATGAGAGCCTTACGCTCTTCTCGGGTGCGTCACGTGATCGCGACCTTTGAATTCTTCCTTTGTTGGAGCTCTTCTTCCATGAAAAAGAGCCTTGTCGCGCTAGCCCCCGAGCATCTCAGGTTTGAGTCATGAGAGCTTTCCGCCCTTCTCGGATGTGGCTCTGCGCGGTCCTTGTTGTCTTTGTTGGGTGTGCACTTTTGTTGAAAAGTGCACCCGTAGGGTGTAACCCCCGAACGCTTGCTTTTTTGGCACAAGGAGCTGGAAGGTCTTCGAGTCCTTCTTCTCCATCTTTAAGTTCTTCTCGTCGTCGGAGCTCTTTGAAAAAATCTTGCCCCGGGTATCCTGTAACCCCCGAGCATCTAAGAGTTCTTTTGTAGATAGAGCTCTTAGAGGTTCTTCGTGTTTCCCGGGCTTTTGACCGTTTTTTCTTTTTCCGTGCGGTCGCGGGAGTCATCTTGCGCTTTTCTTTGCGCTCCGTTTTTCGGGAAAGCGTCGATTACATGGCGATCATTGCCATAAATTCCATCTTTAAGTGATTTGAGGTGACCTCTCCTTTTTCTTTGGTTGCCTCATCTTACGTGGACTGGTCCATAGGCATGCTGATTCTGCCTATAAATATGGCCCGTTTTGCTTCGTTGAGGAACCAGAGCGTCTTTCTTCTTCTCTGCTTCTTCTTCTTCTTGGACTATCTCTCCTCTTGTAGAAAAAAGCTTCTTTCTGAGCTTCTGATCAATGGCGGTGCCGTTGAGTGAGTTGGATCATCCCCGTCTTCTTGAGCCTTACGAGGGTTCTTACGCAAGTGAGGGATTGTGGATCTGAGGATCACCAAAGAACTCTACCGAGTTGTTCACAGGGTTCTATCCTAGCCCGCGGCCACAAACAACTCCCAGAAGGCAATGGAAGCATAGCTACGGTGACTTCTGTTGTAATTAGGATAGAACACTAGTCAGGTTACCTTGTTTAGAGTTTGGGTGTTCGGTTCCTCTACTACGGACAACCCTCTACGTATCCGACTAGGATAAAGTAGCGAGTTCCTTGGCTCCTTAGACTATAAAAGGCGGCCAAGGAGCACCTTGTAGAGGAGAGCAGGAACACAGAGCGCGATCACGCGTCACAAGCTTGACCACGATCAAGCCATGTAAGCTTCACAGCCGTTTCTCGGCTGGACCCCATCAATCAAAAACAGGCTCACGCCGACTGGACGTAAAGGTCTTTACTCGATCCTTGATCGAGGGCCCGAACCAGTATAAAAACCCCGCTCTCAATGTCGGGCCGCGCAACAAACCGCCGGGCTCCGGGTTCGTCGAGGCCCAAACAAACTGCCAGTTCACCCCGTGGCGGGCTCTCGATCGTAAAACATCGGCGGTGGCGCGCCCGGTAGGGGCTCTCGTCGAATTTCGGCACGAGAGTGCGGCGGACCACGACATCATGAGTTCGCCCGGTGAGGAGGATGATCATCTTCGAACATGGGCTTGCGAGATCGGCGACGGCGGCAAGACTCGAGGCTGCATCATCGAGGAACCCAAAACCGAAGAACCAGAACTTCGTAGAAGCTCCGGAAGCGGCGCTTTTACGAAAGCGCCTCGAAGACGGAGAACAAGTTCAAAGCCTGCCCGGAGTCTCACGAAGAAGAACCCAAACCCGAAACCGGCTCGGGGAAGGTGGACAACCAGGGCTCAAGTACGGACTCCAAGAGCAACTCGAAGCACAACTCCTACTCCGGCTCGGATAAGGGAAGCTACTCCAACTTCGAAACTTTTTTTCGACCAAAGCTTCCGACTCGGAGAAAAAGGCGAATCGAAATAACCACGGACACCGATCCAGTTACCTTTTCAGTTCCCTACGAGGACTACGCAACTTCGGCATTCGGCGTATTCAAGGAGCGCTAAGACAACTCACGAAGAAAGGCGGAGATTCCTTTGGAGGGCGCGCAAAGAGGGCTCATCTTGACAAGAACCCCAGAGGAATGCATCATCCACTGGCCAAGAACCCTTGATGGAGCCAATCGTCAGGCAACGGCGGTGATCGGAAAAGACCAACATCGCAAGTTCTACCCTGGACGGAAGGAGTGGCGGCCCAAGGCTACGTCCGCTAAGGAAATCTTTATGGTGGCGTGCTTCGCGCCCGCTTAACCGTCCCGATGCCTCTAACATCGGGTCCAATCGACGAAGGCCTATCCAACATCTCGGCGGACAAAAGAACCCTTGAAGACGAAGGAGAACACCACCGTCAAGAAAGGCCGAAAAGGAATAAGCTAAAGGGAGGGCGCCAAATCGGGGCAAATACATGCACGCAAGCCACGAACAAGTATCAAGCCGATCTACACGAGTACGAGAGGCTAAAATCCGAAAGATAAGCTGAGGACGATCAACGAGTAACTCGGGAGAGGCTACAAGGGTTGATTGACCGCCTAAAGACTGCTACAGACCTAAATGATGAGGAGAGGCTCATCAAGGAGGCCTTGCAAAAGGCTACCCGTGAAAGAGAACCTAGAGCATCACAGTCAAAGGCAAACAGCTCTCATGCACCAAGAAGGCTGGTCAACGTCTTCGAAAGGCTGGGCAGGCCGGAGGGTTCCAATAACTCCGTGGCCACCCCGGAGGGATGGTAGACAATACCGAGACCCCGAGGAGAGCCCCGCTCAAGACCAAGCCGATAAGAAGAAGTCGCGAGTCAACGTATCAACCTCTTTGGAACTCATCCAAGAGGAGGAAGAACCCCGGAAGACTTAAAGAAAGAAAGAAAGAAGGGAAGTTATGATTTTCCTTGCTTCGCGAAAAGATTGCAAGAAGTCAAGCTACCCCCAAAGTTCAAACCTTCAAACCACTCAAAAAATATGATGGGAAAAGCGAGCCCGGACAATGGCTCGAGAGTCTACTCACAATCCATTGAGTTGGTGGAGGAGATGATGACGCAAAAGATGTCTTCTTTCCCATGGCCCTAGAAGCTCTACCGCTCAATGGTTCGACAAGATCGAAGAGGGCTCAATCGAGATCTTGGGAGGACTTGCGAAAGCGTTCTGCGGCAACCGCGAGGAATCATTACCCATCCTATTGCTCGCAGGCGGAAGCTGAAGAGCCTCAAGCAAAAGCCGGGAGAATCCTTGAGAGATTACTACCAAAGATTTGGAGAGATGAGATCCCAAGTGCACGATATCACCGAGAGGGAAGTGATAGACGCCTTCGGCAATGGAATTTTCTCAAGATGGCAGTTCTCGGATTTCTACAAAGACAACCCGAGGACAAACGAAAGCGATTCAAGCTTCTTGTTGAGAAGATGATCGGAGCCGAAGAAAGAACCCGAGATCGCTTTTCGAGAGAAAAAGAACTCGAAAGGCCCGAAGAAGGAGCAGAACAACTCTCAACAATAAAAGAAGCGAGGACCAGACAACACTGTCGCAATGGCGGAAAAATCAAAGAAGCCCTACAAACAAAGGTTTAACAACAACAACGACGACGACAGGAACAGAAGCAATATCAAGCTAGAAGACCTACCTTGCATCTATCACCACGAAGCTCAGCACACGCTCGGAAGTTGTTCCACATTCGGGGAGAAGTACAAGGGAGGAAACAATTACGCTTTCGAAGGGGGACAATCAAGAAAACAGAAGGAGCCGGTGAAGAGCCAAAGACGGAGATTTCGAGGAAAGCAACAAGATCTCGAGCGTCATATTTTTTGGAGTACCCGATCAAAGAGCAAGAGACAAGATAAGCTAGCACTCCGATCAATCATGGCGGCGAGCACACAACGCCCGCGCTATCTCAACCGGGTCCCAATACCCGATTCAATTCACGGGGAGGATCAATGGACAAGTGTGGGCAACGCCGGCCTGTATCCCTTGGTACTAGAACCCACGATAGCTGGAGTAACTGTTACCAAGGTGTTGATCGATGGAGGAGCAGGACTGAACATCATTTTCTTAGAAACACTGAACAAGATGGGACTAGACCTCTCCGGATTGATCGCTCCATCCAACACTCCTTTTTATGGGATAGTACACGGAAGAGCAGCCATACCAATCGGACAAGTCACCTTGGCGATTACATTTGGATCTCCATCCAACTACCGGACCCAGTACATCAAGTTCGAAGTGGCGGATCTCGAGTCACCATATCACGCCATCATGGGAAGACACGCTATCGCAAAATTCATGGCTATTCCACACTACCCGTATCTTCTACTAAAGATGTCGGCACCATTTGGGGTTCTTTCCATCAAAGGAGATCTCAAGAAAGCTTTCGAGTGTGATGTATAAGCCGTGGAGATTGCAAACAAGGCAGGGGGAGCTCTTAGAGAAAAAGGAACTCGACCGGATGGCGAAAGAGACAAATCCAAAAGAACTCGAGATACCGGCCAAGAAGCAAGCAATTACGATTCCACGAGAGGAAGCCGGCGTCAAGCACATAGACCTATAGGCGGGTGATCCATCCTAGACGGCGATCATCGGCGCCCACCTATCTCCAAAATAGGAACTTCGCGCTCACCGGCTTCCCTAACGCAACACGAGATATATTCGCTGGAAGCGGCGGACATGCCCGGTGTCCCAAGGGAGCCGGGCGAGCACGAAATCGACATCAATATGGGATCCAAACCCATCAAGCAAAGACTAAGGAGGTTCTCACCAAAAAAGAAAGAAGCCATCAAGAAGGAGATTGCAAAACTACTCGCAGCAGGGTTCATCAGAGAAATCCTACATCCTGACTCGCTCGCCAACCCAGTTCTGGTTCAGAAGAAGAATACCTCAGATTGGCGCATGTGTGTGGACTACACGACTGAACAAGCACTTGCCAAAAGATCCCTTCGGGCTACCAAGGATCGACCAAATAGTGGACTCCACGGCGGGATCAGCTCTACTATCATTCTTGGATTGCTACTCAGGATACCACCAGATCGCGTTAAAGAAAGAAGATCAGAGCAAGACCTCTTTTATCACCCCCTTCAGTGCCCTCTTTGCTACAAAACAATGTCCTTCGGATTGAAGAACGCCGAACAACGTATCAAAAGCGTCTGAGACTTGTTTTGGAGGCGGTTGGCAAAAAAATGCCAAAGCATACGTGAAGCGACGTAGTGGTGAAAACAAGAGAACCCGAAACTTCGATTCAAGATCCGGAAGAGACTTTCAAGAACCTCAACAAATGGAAATGGAAGCTCAACCCAACCAAATGCGTCTTTGGAGTACCATCGGGGCAGCTCTTTGGGTTTCTTGGTCGACAACGAGAGGCATTGAAGCCAGCACAAAGCAAATCAAAGCAATCACCGAGATGACACAACCCCAAAGCGTCAAAGACGTCCAGAAGCTCACGGGGTGCATGGCGGCACTCAACGATTCATATCCAAGCTTGGAGAGAAAGGGCTACCCTTCTTCAAACTCATCAAGACCAAGGGAGAGTTCAAATGGACAGATGATGCGGACAAGACATTTGAAGAACTCAAACAATACCTAACGTCGGCTCGGACCTAACACCTCCAAAGGATCAAGAAGAACTCACGCTCTACATAGCGGCAACAAATACAATGGGTCGGTTCGGCAATCATCGTGGAAAGAGAAGAGCCCTCCGCAACTTCGGCAAAGTTCGGAGGCCGGTTTACTACGTGAGTGAGGTTCTATCCGAGTCTAAGGCTCGATACCCTAACGTACAAAAACTACTCTATTCCATCGCGATCACATCAAGGAAGCTACGACACTACGCCGGCGACCATAAGATCCGCAAGTGGTGGTGACTCACCACTAGGCGATATCTGAGGAACGAGAGATTCAACGGGCCGCATATCAAAATGGGCGAGAGAACTCGGAGCATTGAATCTAGAGTTCACCCCAAGAAGAGCAATCAAATCCCAAGCACTTCCGGATTTCATAGCGGAATGGGCGAGCTCCAACAACCTATATCCGAAGCGACATCAAGAAGCATTGGAACATGTACTTCGATGGATCATTGAAGCTAGGGGAGCGAGGCGGGATTTTATTCATATCTCCGGAAGGAAGATAACTCAAGTACGTGCTACAAATCATATGGCAAGCTACAAACAACGAGGCGAGAATATGAAGCACTCATCCATGGCCTCAAGATAGCAAGAACTCTAGGAATCAAGAGACTACAAGTATATGGCGACTCCGCCGTTGTCATCAATCAAGTCAACAAAGATTGGGACTGCACAAAGGACAACATGGGCCTCTATTGCGCAGAAGTACACAAGCCGAAAAGAACTTCCAAGGCCAAGAAATCCTACACGTGCTCGGGGATGCGAGCGTGGCGGCGGGCGTGCTAGCCAAACTCGGATCCGACGAGCACAAGTCCCACCGAGGGAGTATTCGTCGAAGAGCTCTTGAAACCATCCATCAAGGAGAACCTAAGAAGACAAAGATGGGAGCAATCAGCCCTAAGCGGAGTAATGATAATCTCTCGTGTCGCGGAACAACTCCCCGGATCGAAGACAACATAAACTTCATCGGGGAACAAGACACTACCCGATGACAAAGCTGAAGCAACAAGGATCTTGAGAAGAAGCAAGAACTACGTGCTCATCGGAGACAAGCTCTACAAGAGAGCAGCATCATCAGGAGTACTACTCAAATGCATAAGCTCTGAAGAAGGAAAGGACATCCTACAAGAAATCCACTCTAGATCTTTGTGGAAACCACGCAGCGTCAAGAACCCTCGTGGGAAAAGCATTCAGAACCGGATACTACTGGCCAACAGCTCTAAAAGACGCGAAGAACTCGTCAAAAAGATGCAAAGGATGCCAAATGTTCGCAAGACAAGTGCATGTGCCCGACTCACAACTTAATCTGCATACCACCATCATGGCCTTTTTCGTCTTTGGGGGACCGGATCAAGTCGGACCACTTAAAAGAGCCAAGGGAGGATACGAATATACCTTAAATAAGCCATCGACAAATTCACCAAATAGATAGAATACAAGCCATTGATCACCTTCGGCTCCACCAAAGGCGGTCGAGTTCATCCAAGAGATTATGCACAGTTTCGAATACCGCGGGATCATCAACGACCTCGGATCACCGTTCACAGCGGCATAATTCGAAGATTGGGCACAAGATTGTGGCATACGGATAGACTATGCTTCTGTGGCACATCCTTAGGCTAACGGACAAGTCGAAAGAGCAAACGGACTCATCCTTGCCGGACTAAAGCCTAGACTATATGAAGAACTCAAAGAATATGGAGCCAAATGGATTGAAGAACATCCAAAAGTCGTCTGGGGCCTAAGAACTCAAATCAGCGAGCAACACGCTACTCACCCTTCTTTCTAACCTATGGATGCGAAGCCGTTCTACCGGCGGACCTCATATGGAGATCTCCAAGGATCGAGCAATTTGAAGAAGGAGAAGGAGATCGGACAAAGAAGACTAGAAATCGACCGCGAGAAGAGGTCGATCAAATGCCATCCTCCGAGCGCAAGATATCTGCAAGGACTAAGAAGGCACTACGACAAGAGCACATGTCCAAGAAAACTCAACCCAGGAGATCAAGTACTCAAGAGAAATCAAAAGACGGAAGGCAAGCACAAATTGCTCAGCCCATGGGAAGGACCATACATCGTCAAAAGAGTCTTGGGACCGGGGAACCTACGAGCGGATGACCATGCAAGGAGAAGAAATCGAAAACTCTTGGCACATAAGCCAACTCAAAAGATTCTATCCATAATCGGAGGAACTCAAGGCAACGAGAGAAGAAGCGAGCAAAAACAACTCTCGACACTTCAAGAAGAAGAAGACCAAGCACGAGAAAAAAACTGCGGACCAACCAATAAGGGAAAGGTCACCAAATCTGCGGCTACCAAGCACTTCAACCAAAACAAGTCGCCCAGAGTAAAGCTGCAAGCCTCCCAAGGGAGATGAACAAATAGCCCGAATTGGCGCTTCACGAAAAGAAGTCGACCAAAAAGAAGGCAACCCCGACCACGAGCGGAGGTCAAATTCTAAGGGTGGAACCACGCGACGTCCTAGCTCTGGAATAGCGTCCACACCTTAAATCCTAGCGGAAGATCGTGAACTTCGACTCTTAGAAAAAGAGGGCGTTGGGATCGGCCCGTCTAGGTCGCAGAGGCCATCGAGGGTCGAGAAAGTGCCACTATGTCCAATGACGGCGGGGCGGCCTTTGAATCGGGCGTGAAGCGGTGTAGTGTTGTGAAATAGAAACCCATCGTCTTACACAAGTCTCTCGAAAGCGAGCAGCCCCAAACCGGGCAAGGTGGATTGTAGTATTATGAAATAGGAACCCAACCATCTTGACCTTCAATCCATGATGCACTTAAATGGGCCCCGGGCGAGAACCTTACAAGGGGCGTCATGTGATAGTCCACGGAAGGCATGGGAGAGCCCTAGCCCGAAGCGGCAACCCCGAAGTTACAACAACTCTTTACGGAGCACGACTCCACGCAAATTACACTAGCATGTCTAAGAAAAGACAACGCTAGAGGGCCTAAAAGGAGAAACCGAACGGCCTGGAGAAACCTTCCGAACAATCGTGACAAGTCTCAAGAGAAGACACAAGTCACATGCCAGAGGAAAACAACCCTGGCAACCCGGGGGACGCCCCAACCATCGTCAGCAAGTCCACAGAAGAGACGAGCTGAATCTTCAGAGGAAACAACCCTGAAGACCAGGAGCAAGACTCCACCAACGTCGGTAGTCTGAAAAAGACGAAATAAACTTGAAAGAACAACCACGAAGACCGAGAGCAAGACTCCATCACCTCTCGGCTAATCTACAAGAAAGACGAGCCGATACTCCGAAAAGAACAACTCGGAACTCAAGAGCAAGCCTCCACTCATCATGACAAAGTCTCAAGAGGAAGACACAAGTCATTTGTCAGAAGAAAACAACCCTGACTAACCGGAGCAAGACTCTACAACTACCTTCAGTCAAGTCTACAGGGAGGACGGGCTGATTCTCCAGAGGAAATAACCCTGGAACTCAGGAGGAAGACTTCAGAACTACCTTCAGGCAAGTCTACAGGAGAGGCAAGCTAATTCTTCAGAAGGAAATAACTCTGAAGCACTGAAGCAAGACTCCAATCTACTACGGCAAGACCTATGAACAGGCTAGCCGACGCGCCAAGGAAGAAACAACCCAAAAGCGCACAGGGATAAGATCCTATGCTATCTTCTGCGGGTCTACGAGAAGACAAGCTGACAAGTCAGGGAAACAACCCTGACAACTCGAAGCAAGACTTCAACCTATCTTCAGCTAAGTCTACAGAAAAGCAAGCTGAATCATCAGAAGAAACAACACTGATGTCTTGGAGCAGGACTCCAAACTACTCGGCACAAGTCTACAAGAAGGAGACAAGAGCCGGAAGCCTAAGGAAGAACTCCAAAGGCGCAATCTCAATAAGTCATCTGAGGAAAACAACCCGGAAGACCACATCAAGAGCAAGCAAAGAACAAACTGCAACAAGCTGCACGAAGGCAGATCAGAAATACTTAAAGTCCGCACAAAGGCAGACAAAAGCAAGAGTATTTAAGGCCTACAGCCAACAGGCCACCAGCAACAAACTTTTCATTACAAAGCGGACGAAGCCGCCACCCAGGCACTCAGGCCGCATCAAAATCCGGCGCCTCTCCTTCAGGAAGATCAAGATCGATGGTACCAGCAAGAGTGGTCACAGCTGCATCCACCTCAGGGCGCTCCTCCTCCATTATCCTAAGATGCTCGTCAGAAGCAAATCCATCCACAACAGCAGCGATGGGCAGCTCCGGCACAAGATGATGGAAGTAAAAGAGCGAGCTCTTCAACAGCCTCCCAGCAGCGTCTCCAACAAAGAAACGGAAACGATCGGGAACCCTGGGAAGAAAATCCCTCCAGAACACACCATGATCTTCAGGAAGATGAATAACCTCCAGCAAGGGATACACAAATCGCCCGAGATCGGCGAACTTCGCGCGAAGAGCAGAAAGAGCATCTCTCTCCGACTGAAGCTCGGCCGACAGCTCACCGATAGTGGTCGCCTGACCTGAATTGGTCACCCGAAGACCTGAAGTCGAGAAACAGACAAGTCAAAGGAGAAGGCTTGACAAATAAATCAAAAAACGGCTCAAGAGGATAAGCAAACATACCTTCAACCTTCTGAGTAACCTTGGCATAGGACTCGGTCAACCCCTCAATGGTAGCACAAGAGTCTTGGAGCTGAGCACGAAGATCCCATTCAACCCCCTGAAGACGAACAACCTCTGCTCGCAAGGAGTCACATTCTTGAGTGGGGAGGAAGACGGGGATATCTCGCACAAAGGACTGAAGAAAAGTCAGGGTCAGGACATATCTCAAAAGAAAGTGAGGAAAGTCAAGAAAAGAACCCAACACGTACCTGGAACTGTTGATCAAAGGCAGAAAAGGCGCCCGAAGTAGTCCAGAACGCTGCAGACAGAGTGGCAACCCGAGAAGCCAGATCAAACTCAGAAATCACAGAGTCTGCAAGAGACCTCAGATCATAAAGAGAGGGATCCTAAGGAGGATCAACAGCGGTTTCACGAGCAGGAGAGGCCGAAGAAGAAGACTGGCCGCCAGCAGGACGCTCAGAAGAACTCGGAGAAACAACCTCAGAGAACTTCACAGAAGGACGCCTACAAAACAACCCCGACAATATAAAAATCCTCAAAAGTCAACGGAAGAAAGAACTCGCAACAAGAGTACTCACCGAAAAGAGAGACGAGGATGGCAAGCCAGCAGCAGAAGAAGGCTTCACTTCAACGGCCACAACAGGAACCTGGCCAGAAGCCTCAACCTGCACAAACGACAAACTGCAAACAACCCCAATAAGGCTACAATACAAAAGAACCCGGTATTCAAGACTCAAGAAAGGAACTCACGGATTCCGGGCAAGGGACTCCACCTGCTCCTCAGCATGCTCAAAAAGCAAACGCGAAGCACCCTCTGGAAAAACAGAGAAACAGGTCAGCTTATATGGAAAAAAGAGAGGGACTGACAGAAGATCAACCCCCTCACCTATAAGAATATTACCTGTGGGCTCCTGCAAAGAAGCCTGAGAAGCGGAAGAGCGAGTCCTCTTGGGAGTCATGGTAGCAGCAGAAGCAGTGGGCTCTTCAACAGAACGCTCCCGTCGCTTGCGACCTATAAGGGCAAGTACCCGTGGATCTGGAGTAAAGGGAACATACGAAGCAACCCCAATACTCATGCCAGGAAGGGCTTCAGACTCACCTGGAACAGCAGAGGCGGCGCAGCATCGCAAAGAACGGTCACCACAAGCCCTCGGAATAAGTTCCGGCCATAAAAAGGGATTAGAAGAGTCAGAAAAGAACCCCAACAGGAAAGTACATCAGAGAAAGAACAAAAGAACTCACAGCTGGAGGAGGGTTGTCAGTAGAATACTCAACAACCCGAATCGAAGTCATCAGAACATCCTTCAACAGAGAGCGAAGGGATACCATCAGCTCTGCCTCAGGCAACTCAGAAGCATCACCACCAACACGAGAAGGATCCTTAGGGCCAGAGTACTCGAAGCCAAGCCTCTCCCTCGCCATCAAAGGTTGAACTCGACGGTGAAGAAAACTGGTAATAATGCTAGGACCACTGAGGCCACCTTGCTTCAAGATCTTGACACGATTGACAAGCTCTGCAACCTCCGACTCATCAGGAGAGTCAACCTTCAAGCTCTTAGGATCAACAGGACTCATCGAGTCATGATCCATCAAGGCAGGAGGAGGATTGTTCACATAGAACCACCCAGGCGCCCGGTAAAATAGAATCGAGGGGCTCATAATCAAAAGAAAGCCTCTTTTTCGGCCCCGACGGGCCCGGATCAAACACAAACCAAGAGAAGAAAGATCGCCCCCCCCCCATGACGAAGGCGGAAAAAATAGCAGAAGAGCTTCAGGGAAGAAGGGATGCCTATGAAGGTCTCACAGGCGTGAACAAAGATGGAAAGAAGGAGAACCACATTAGGGGCAAGATGAGAAAGAGCAATCGAGTAGGACTGCGAAAACTCATGGAAGAAATCCGAAGCCGGCAAGCAAAAAGACACACTGAACAAAAGAAAGAAAGAGGACAACCTTGAGAGGGCCGGGGAGCGGGAAGACGATGCCCGGTCGGCGGACTCCAACCAGCATGGACTCTGAGGAGGAAGAAGCGGCACCGCTCCATGTCCTCAAGATCCTCGGCGACGACAAGAGGACTCGGCCCAGATCTTCATGGCCGCCTCCACCTCAGGAACCATCTCCGCCTTCCGCTTAAGGCTCTGGAAGAAGAGCTTTTCACCATAATGAAGAACGGCGGCAAGAACGGCGAAACCAAAGGGCGCAACGGCGACGGCGAGGAACAGTGGCGGCGCAAGAGGATTAGGGCAAAGAAGATTGCTAATCACGGATGCAAATGGCGAGATGGAGGAAAAGAAACGGCCGTATCCAAGTATTTATGGAGAGGGATTTTTCCACCCGTTCTGAGTAAAACTCTACGTAACGGGGAGCCTTTACAACTTCAAAATAAATTTGAAGTGACAACGGCACTCTTTTTTATGCGGAACAGTGAACAAAAGGCTGACACAACGGTCGGATACCTCAGCAGAAGAAAAGAACTCTTCAAAATGCCAACCAACAACGCGGAAACATCCCGAAGCATAGACCAAGACAAAGACAAGTCGATCAAATCAAGGGAGAAGAACCTGCCAAGAAACGAAGAACCACGACAAACGTCACGACGGCCCAACAACAACAAGTGATCACACGGAAAAAGAGAAACGGTCAAAATCCCGGGAAAATGAAGAACCTCTAACAGCTCTATCTACAAAAATAACTCTTAGATGCTCGGGGCTCTGAGGATACCCGGGGCATGATTTTTCAAAAGAGCTCCGACGGCGAGAAGAACTTCGAAGACGAGAGGAGAAGAACTCAAAGACCTTCCGGACTCTTTGTACCAAAAGCAAGAAGCTCGGGGGCTACACCCTACGGGTGCACTTTTTCAACAAAAGTGCACACCGCACGAAGACAACAAGGACCGCATCAAGGCCGCATCCGAGAAGAGCAGGAGGCTCTCATGACTCAAACCTGAGATGCTCGGGGGCAAGCGGAACAAGGCTCTTTTTCAAGAAAGAAGAGCTCCGACGACGAGAAGAACTTGAAGACGGAGGAGAAGAACTCAAAGACCTTCCAGCTCTTTGTGCCAAAAAGCAAGAAGCTCGGGGGCTACACCCTACGGGTGCACTTTTTTCAAAATTGCACTCCGTAAAGATGATCTTGAAGACCATATCAAGGCCTCACCAGAGAAAAGCAAAGACAACTCTCACGACTCGACTTTGAGATGCTCGGGGGCTTGTGGATACAGGATCATCAAAGAACTCTACCGAGTTGTTCGCAGGGTTCTATCCTAGCCCGCGGCCACAAACAACTCTCAGAAGGCAATGGAAGCATAGCTACGGTGACTTCTGTTGTAATTAGGATAGAACACTAGTCAGGTTACCTTGTTTAGAGTTTGGGTGTTCGGTTCCTCTACGGACAACCCTCTCTGTATCCGACTAGGATCGTAGCGAGTTCCTTGGCTCCTTTGACTATAAAAGGTGGCCAAGGAGCACCTCGTAGAGGAGAGCAGGAACACAGAGCGCGATCACGCGTCACAAGCTTGACCACGATCAAGCCCTGGAAGCTTCACAACCGTTTCTCGGCTGGACCCCATCAATCAAAAACAGGCTCACGCCGACTGGACGTAAAGGTCTTTACTCGATCCTTGATCGAGGGCCCGAACCAGTATAAAAACCCCGCTCTCAATGTCACCGCAACAAACCGCCGGGCTCCGTGTTCGTCGAGGCCCGAACAAACCGCCGGTTCACCCGTGGCGGGCTCTCGTCGTAAAATATCGACAGGGATGTCTTGTGATTGGGAATAGCGGCGCTATTCCCTTGGCGTCCACACCGGGAAAGTTTGAGGAGTGAGTGCGGGATGTCTTGTGATCTAAGATGATCTCCTCTCCTCCTTCGTTTTTTCTTGGTGTGGGTCAGGTAGGGTTCTTTTCGGTTACCCTCCTGAGCCTCTTTGGTCTACTTCCTTGCCGCTTGGGTAGACATATGCCGGCTTCCCAGCCGGTATTGGTGTTGCATTTCTTAAGCGCAATCACTAGAAACAGGTTTAGAACCCATCTCTAATAACGGCGCCAGAAATGCGCCGTTGACATGCCTAAGTGAAACCACCGTGTCGGTGATAACACTAGGCACATCAACGGTGATAGATCTTGCCTAAGAAGATATTCATCCGCAAGCGCACGGATCTATCATTGTAGCATTTCACCCGGAAGTATTCAGGGTATCGTTATTTATATTTTCCCAAAGGAAGGCATGGTGGAAAAGGATCTAATAGAGACATGAACAGGATAACATGACTATGTAATGGACCAATGCTCATAACAGGGATATAAAGGAACGGTAAAGGGATAACTTGACACACTCACTCAAGCCAAACTCAAGGATAAAGATAAATAAGGAATAAAGAAAGACCTAAGTGGAGCATACAGATTCTAGTCATGGTTGTGCATAGAACCAGTTGATAGTCAGGCAACACGCATGGGCAGGAGGTCGGAGCTGAGAATGAAATGGACAGGGAGACCTCCCGGAGCATCCGCCCTGAAGGAAGGCATTTACGAACTCCTACAGCACACACGAACGTGGGGGGATTTCAAAAAGGACGGTCAAGGCTTGTCACGATCAAGCCGCCTACCCCCTCAACCGTGGCATGCACTCATATTCGAAGGATACCTGGCATCCGGACACCACGTCCGCATACTAGGACACTACTCATGTCCCCCATGGCCCCCACCCTACGGATGGTCGGAATAGGACACGAGCAAGCCCCGAAGGACACAACGAACCGCCATTCAGCACAATCCCGACACTACCCAATTATATTGCATGAATGGTTTAAGCATAAAGTTCTATATGACGATATCACAACATAGAAACTATAGACTAGTTCATGTGTCATGATCATGTCAAGAACAACATGTTAGATCATAAGATAAATCATGAGGTATAGAAATAACATGAAGACTCTAATCCTAATGCACAACCAAGATAAGATAAGAGCAAGGCTTTGGAAGAATACCATAGAAAGATTTATTCCCTAATCCATCTTCCAAGGAGCCAAGCCCTCCTTGGTAGCTTTGCCTAGCTCCACATCCTAAACTACTAATCCTACTAGGAGGAGGAAGAAGAAGAATAGAGAGGGAGAGAGTGGCTCTTCTTGTGAGGTGTGTGTTACAATGGTGGGAGATGGCCTCCTTTTATAGGTAGAGGAGAGGGGGCTCTTTGGAAAATGTCCATCCCCACATGGAAGGTACAAAACCGACCTTGGTACACCTGCCTAATTTGCTAAACCGACCATCCCACGGCGGGAAACCCCGTTTGGAAGGTGCACGAACCGCCTCCCCGAGGTTGGGCCGAAACCGCCTCAGGGAGGGTGCGGCCGCACCAGCTGGTGCGCGCGCACCCCCCTGGGCTCGGCCTGGCCCGGGTCTTGGTGGGGTGTCGCCTTTCGCCCTGAGAAGTTGTGGGCCGGGCTTTGCTCGGCCCAGTTTTGATGTTTTGGGTCGATTTGCTCCTGGGCTTGAGTTTTGCAATAATGCGCTTCCCTGGAAGGCGTACTTTGGTCGATTTTCCACTTGCTTTTATTATAAATCTGCAAAATAAAATACAAGATACTACAAGTGGAATTTATTAGTGATAAATGCATATGAGTATAAAAAGGTTTAATTTTACTCCCTTTATGATAGTAAGTTGACGGGAAAAAATATGTCGTTGGTTCTGTCAACAATTGGTCGCCCTTCGTCTTCGGGGAAGGTTGTGCCTTTTGAGGAATTGCTGAAAGATGGTGCTCTTTGGGGGTGCTTCCTTCTACTCTTTGTGGAGTTGAGCGCTCCCTCTGGGCTCTTTTCATCCTGCTGCGTCCTGGTGAACTCCGGAGCCTTCTGCAGAGGGTTCTTTTGGTCCAGGTCGCCTTTCTTGATCCTGGAGTCCATTCGCTGCCGTCGTCGGGGTTCTTCAAGCTCCAGGTGTTTATGGACTTGGGCGCAAGGGTCTTGACTTTGAAGTTGCCCCCGAGTTGTTGAGACTCGAACTCTTGGGGTTCGAATCTGGTCCCGGCGCTCCGTCTTCTTCGCCCGTTGGATGCTTGGGTTCCACACTGCGGTGTTGTACTCTTCAAGATTGTATGTCCCCAGGTCTTCTTTGTATCTTGTACGTGGGAGTTTTTGTTGGGGTCCCCGTGCATCTGAGTCTTCTTTGTATCTTGTAGGGAGTTGTTTCCCATGTAACTTGTAATCTTCAAGATGTTGAATAAAGAGATCTGTCCCTTATCCATCTTGTTATTTGTACTTCTTGTATGATTCTGTTCTGCCTTCGTGCAGCTTGTTGCAGTTTGTTCTCTGCTTGCTCTTGATGTGGTCTTTCAGGTTGTTTCCCTCAGACGTCTTGTTGAGATTGCGCCTTTAGAGTTCTTCTTTAGGCTTCTGGCTCTTGTCTCCTTCTTGTAGACTTGTACCGAGTAGTTTGGAGTCCTGCTCCAAGACATCAGTGTTGTTTCTTCTGATGATTCAGCTCGCTTTTCTGTAGACTTGGCCGAAGATAGGTTAAAGTCTTACTTCAAGTTGCCAGGGTTGGTTCCCTGACTTGTCAGCTTGTCTTCTCGTAGACCCGCTGAAGATAGCATAGGATCTTGTCCTTGTGTGCTTTTGGGTTGTTTCTTCCTTGGCGCGTCGGCTAGCCTGTTCATAGGTCTTGCCGTAGTAGATTGGAGTTTTGCTTCAGTGCTTCAGAGTTTTTTTTCTTCTGAAGAATCAGCTTGCCTTTTCTGTAGACTTGGCTGAAGGTAGTTCTGAAGTCCTCCTTCTGAATTCCAGGGTCGTTTTCTCTGGAGTATCAGCCCGTCCTCTCTATAGACTTGACTGAAGATGGTTGTAGAGCCTGCTCCGGTTTGTCAGGGTCTTTATCCTCTGACAAATGACTTCTGTCTTCTTCTTTAGACTTGTCATGATGAGTGGAGGTGTGCTCTTGAGTTCCAGAGTTGTTCTTTCTGGAGTATCAGCTCGTCTTTCTTATAGATTAGCTGACGGAGTGGAGTCTTGCTCTTGGTCTTCAGAGTTGTTTCTTACGAAGTTTCGGCTTCGTCTTTTACGTTGGTGGGCCGACGGTGGTGGAGTCTTGCTCTGGTCTTGAGTTGTTTCTTACGAAGTTTCATTTCGTCTTTTACGTAGATTTGCCGACGGTAGTGGAGTCTTGCTCCTGGTCTTCAGAGTTGTTTCTTCTGAAGTTTCAGCTCGTCTTTTCTGTAGAATTGCTGACGGTAGTGGAGTCTTGCTCCTGGTCTTCAGAGTTGTTTCTTCTGAAGATTCAGCTCGTCCTTTACGTGGACTTCTTGAAGAAGATGATTGGGGGCGTGCCCGAGTTGCCAGGGTTGTTTTTCTCTGGCATGTGACTTGTGTCTTCTCTTGAGACTTGTCCGCGATTGTTCGAAGGGTTTTTCTAGGCCGTTAGGTTTCTCCTTTTAGGCCCTCTAGTGTTGACTTTTCTTAGACATGCTAGTGTAATTTGGTGGAGTCGTGCTCCATGGAGAGTTGTTCTAACTCTGGGTTGCCGCTTCTAGGCTAGGGCTCTCCCATGCTATCCAGTGGACTATCGCATGACGTCCCTTGTAGGGTTCTCGGTCGGGGTCCATTTAAGTGCCTTTGCTTGGTTGAAGGTCAAGATGGTTGGGTTCCTATTTCATAACACTACAATCCACCTTGCACGGTTTGGGCTGCTCGCTTTACGAGAGACTTGTGTGAGACGATGGGTTTCTATTTCACAACACTACACCGTTCACTCCCGATTCGAAGGCCGTCCGCCGTCATTGGACATAGTGGCACTTTACGGACCCTCGATGGCCTCTGCGACCTAGACGGGCCAATCCCAACGTCCTCTTTTTTTCAAGAGTCGAAGTTCCGATCTTCCGCTAGGATTTAAGGTGTGGGCGCTATTCGAAGCTAGGGCGTCGCGTGGTTCCACCCTTGGAATTTGACCTCCGTTACGGTGGTCGGGGGTGCCTTCTTTTGGTCGGCTTCTTCTCGTGAAGCGCCAATTCGGGTTGTTTGTTCATCTCCCTTGGGAGGCATGCAGCTTTGGCTGCGTATTTGGTGACCTTTTCCTTTGTTGGATGGTCCAGAGTTCTTCTCAGGCTTGATCTCCTTCTTCTTGAAGTGTCAGAGAGTTGTTTTTGCGTTCTGCTTCTTCTCTGCTGCCTTGAGTTCCTCTGATTATGTATAGAACCTTCTGAGCTCGTTTATGTGCCAAGAGTTTCTGATTTCTTCTCCTTGCATGGTCATCAGCTTGTAGGTTCCTGGTCCCAGTACTCCTTTGACGATGTATGGTCCTTCCCATGGGCTGAGCAATTTGTGCTTGCCTTCCATCTTTTGATTTCTCTTGAGTACTTGATCTCCTGGGTTGAGTTTTCTTGGACGTGTGCTCTTGTCGTAATGCCTTCTTAGTCCTTACAGATATCTTGCGTTACGGAGGATGGCATTTGATCGACTTCTTACTCGCGCGGTCGATTTCTAGTCTTCTTGTCTGTTCTCCTTCTCCTTCTTTAAATTGCTCGATCCTTGGAGAGCTCCATATGAGGTCTGCCGGTAGAACGGCTTCTGATCCATAAGTTAGGAAAAAAGGAGAGTAGCCTGTTGCTCTGCTGATTTGAGTTCTTAGGCCCCAGACGACTTTTGGAAGTTCTTCAATCCATTTGGCTCCGTAGTCTTTGAGTTCTTCATATAGTCTTGGCTTTAGTCCGGTGAGGATGAGTCCGTTTGCTCTTTTGACTTGTCCGTTAGCCTGAGGATGTGCCACAGAAGCATAGTCTATTTGTATGCCACAATCTTGTGCCCAATCTTCGAATTCTGCCGCCGTAAACGGTGATCCGAGGTCAGTGATGATCCTGTTGGGCATCCCGAATCTGTGCATGATCTCTTGGATGAACTCGACTGCCTTTGTTGAGCTGTAGTTGACCTATGGCTTGTACTCTATCCATTTGGTGAATTTGTCGATGGCGATGAAGATATATTCGTATCCTCCCTTGGCTCTTTTAAGTGGTCCGACTTGATCCAGTCCCCAGCACGAAAAAGGCCATGATGGTGGTATGCGATTAGGTTGTGGGCTGGCACATGTGCTTGTCTTGCGAACATCTGGCATCCTTTGCATCTTCTGACGAGTTCTTCTGCGTCTTTGAGAGCTGTTGGCCAGTAGTATCCGGTTCTGAATGCTTTTCCCACGAGGGTTCTTGACGCTGCGTGGTTTCCACAGCATCCAGAGTGGATTTCTTGTAGGATGTCCTTTCCTTCTTCAGAGCTTATGCATTTGAGTAGTACTCGATGATCTTTGCTCTCTTGTAAAAAGCTTGTCTCCGATGAGCACGTAGTTCTTGCTTCTTCTCAAGATCCTTGTTGCTTCAGCTTTGTCATCGGGTAGTGTTTTGTTCCTGATGAAGTTTATGATATCTTCGATCCAGGGAGTTGTTCTGCGACCTGGAGAGATTATCATTACTCCGTTTAGGGCTAATTGCTCCATGTTGTCTTCTTCTTGGTTCTCCTTGATGGATGGTTTCAAGAGCTCTTCGACGAATACTCCTGGTGGGACTTGTGCTCTGTCAGATCCGAGTTTGGCTAGCACATCTGCTGCCACGTTCGCATCTCTGAGCACGTGTAGGATTTCTAGGCCTTGGAAGTTCTTTTCCAGCTTGCGTACTTCTACGCAATAGAGGCCCATGCTGTCCTTTGTGCGGTCCTAGTCTTTGTTGACTTGATTGATGACAACAACGAGTCGCCGTATACTTGAAGTCGCTTGATTCCCGAGTTCTTGCTATCTTGAGGCCGTGGGCGAGTGCTTCATATTACGCCTCGTTGTTTGTAGCTTGCCACATGATTTGCAGCACGTACTTGAGTTGCCTTCCTTCTGGAGATATGAATAAAATCCCCGCTCCTGCTCCCCCTAGCTTCAACGATCCATCGAAGTACATGTTCCAATGCTTCTTGATGTTGTCGGATATGGGTTGTTGGAGCTCTGTCCATTCCGCTATGAAATCTGGAAGCGCCTGGGATTTGATTGCTCTTCTTGGGGTGAACTCTAGATTCAATGCTTGAGTTCTCTTGCCCATTTTGATATCGTCTGTTGAATCTCGTTCCTCGGGATATCGCCTAGTGGTGAGTCGATCCTCTTTGTGATCTTGTGGTTGTTGAAGTAGTGTCATAGCTTCCTTGATGTGATCGGTATGGAATAGAGTAGTTTTTGTATGTGAGGGTATCGAGCCTTAGACTCGAGATAAAACTTAAACTACGTAGTAAAAGCGGCCTCTCGAACTTTCTTTGAGTTGTCCGGGCTCTTCCCTTTCCACGATGATTGTTGAACCCGACCCTTTGTATTTGTTCTTTGCTATGTAGAGCGGGGAGTTCTTCTTGATCCTTTGGAGGTGTTAGGACTGGTGCCGACGTTAGGTATTGTTTGAGTTCTTCAAACGCCTTATGCATCATCAGCCCACTCGAACTTTCCCTTGGTCTTGATCAGTTTGAAGAAGGGTAGTCCTTTCTCTCCAAGTTTGGATATGAATCTGTTGAGTGCCGCCATGCACCCTGTGAGCTTTTGGACATCCTTGATGCTTCGGGGTTGTGTCATCTCAGTGATTGCTTTGATTTGCTTGGTGCTGGCTTCAATGCCTCTGTTGCTGACCAAGAAACCCGATGTAGCTGCCCCGATGGTACTCAAAGACGCATTTGGTTGGATTGAGCTTCCATTTCCACTTGTTGAGGTTCTTGAAAGTCTCTTCGGATCTTGAATCGAGTTTACGGTTCTCTTGTTTTCCACCACTACGTCGTCTACGTATGCTTCGGCATTTTTGCCAATCTGCTCTCCCAAACAAGTCTGTATCGCTCTTTGATATGTTGCTCCGGCGTTCTTCAATCCGAAGGACATTGTTTTGTAGCGTAGGGCACGAAGGGGGTGATAAAAGAGGTCTTGCTCTCGATCTTCTTTCTTCTTGACCGATCCGTGGTATCCCGAGTAGCAATCCAAGAATGATAGTAGAGCTGATCCTGCCGTGGAGTCCACTATTTGGTCAATCCTTGGTAGCCCGAAGGGATCTTTTGGGCAGTGCTTGTTCAGGTCTGTGTAGTCCACACACATGCGCCAATCTGAGGTGTTCTTCTTCTCGAACCAGGCGGGTTGGCGAGCGGTCGGGATGTAGGATTTCTCGATGAACCTGCTGCGAGTAGTTTAAGCAATCTCCTTCTTGATGGCTTCTTTCTTTTACGGTGAGAACCTCCTTAGTCTTTGCTTGATGGGTTTGGATCCCATATTGATGTCGATCTGTGCTCGGCCAGCTCCCTTGGGACACCGGGCATGTCTGCGGTTTCGGTGCGAATATATCTCTGTGTTGCCTTAGGAAGGCGGTGGCGCGAGTTCCTATTTTGGAGATAGGTGGGCGCCGATGATCGCCGTCTTGGATGGATCACCGTCTCTGCGGTCGATGTGCTTGGCGTCGGCTTCTTCGGTGGAATCGAATTGCTTGCTTTTTGGCGGTATCTCGAGTTCTTACGGGATTTGTCTCCTCCGCCATCCGGTTGAGTTCTTTTTTCTCAAGAGCTCTCTGTCTTGTTTGCAATCTCCACGGCTTGTGCGTCACACTCTTAAGCTTTCTTGAGGTCTCCTTTGATGGAGAGAACCCCAAATGGTGCCGGCATCTTTAGCAGAAGATACGGGTAGTGTGGAATAGCCATGAATTTTACGATAGCGGGTCTTCCCATGATGGTGTGGTATGGTGACTCGAGATCTGCCACTTCGAATTTGATGTACTCTGTCCGGTAATTGGATAGAGATCCAAATGTGACTAGTAAGGTGACTTGTCCGACTGGTATGGCTGCTCGTCCAGGTACTATCCCATAGAAGGGAGTGCTGGAAGGAGCAATTAATCCGGAGAGGTCTAGTCCCATCTTGTCGATGTTTTCGAGAATATAATGTTCAGCCCTGCTCCTCCATCGATCGGCACCTTGGTACTTGATTACTCTAGCTATCGTGGGTTCTAGCACCAAAGGATACAGGGCGGTGTTGCCTACACTTGTCCATTGATCTTCCACGGTGAATTGAATCGGGTATTGGGACCAATTGAGGTAGCGTGGCGTTCGCGGGCTCTGCTGCCATGATTGATCGGAGTGCTAGCTTATCTTGTCTCTTCCACTTTGATCCGGGTGCTCCGGAGAATATGGCGTTCAAAGATCTTGTTGCTTTACGGAAATCTCACGTCTTTGGCTCTTCGCTAGCTTCTTCTCTGTTTTCTTGATTGTTCCCCTTCGAGCGGCGAGTTGTTTCCTCCCTTGTACTTCTCACGGAATGTGGAGCGACTTCCGGCGTGTCTTTGAGCTCGGGGTGATAGATCTGCGGGGTAGGTCTTCTAGCTTGATATTGCTTACATTCTCTGTCGCCGTTGTTGTTGTTGTTGAACCTTTGTTTGTAGGGTTTCTTTGACTTTTCCGCCATTGCGGCGGTGTTGTGCGGTCCTCGCTTCTTTTTCTTTGTTGAGAGTTGTTACGCTCCTTCTTCGAGCCTTCCGAGTTCTTTCTCTGCGGAAGCGATCTGGGTTCTTTCTTCGGCTCCGATCATCTTCTCAACGATAAGCTTGAACTGCTTTCGTTTGTCCTCGGGTTGTCTTTGTAGAAATCCGAGAACTACCATCTTGAGAAAATTCCATTGCCGAAGGCGTCTATCACTTCCCTCTCGGTGATATCATGCACTTGGGATCTCATCTCTCCAAATCTTCGGTAGTAATCTCTCAAGGATTCTCCTTCTACGCTTGAGGCTTTTCATTTCGGCTGAGTAATAGGATGGGTGATGATTCCTGCTGAGGATTCTTTGCGAACGCTTTACGCAAGTCTTCCCAATATCGGATTGAGCTCTCTTGATCTTGTCGAACCATTGGAGTGGTAGACCCTCTAGGGCCATGGGAAAGAAGGCGGCTTTTGTGTCATCATCTCCTCCGGCCCGACTCAATGGATTGCGGTAGACTCGAGCCATTGTCTAGGCTCTGTTTTCCCATCATATTTTGAGTGGTTTGAAGGTTTGAACTTTGGGGGTAGCTTGACCTCTTGCAATCTTTACGTGAAGCAAGGAAATGCATCGTAGCTTCCGTCGTTCTTTCTTCAAGTCCTCCCGAGGTTCTTCCTCCCCTTGGATGAGTTCGATTGGAGGTCGATCGTTAACTCTGCGACTTCTTCTTGTCGGCTTGGTCTTGGGCGGGGCTCTCCCTCGGGGTCTCACAGTGCTTGTCTACCATCCCTCAGGGGTGGCACGGGTTATTGGAACCCTACGGCCTGCCCGACCTTTTCAAGACGTTGGACCGGCTTCTTGGTGCATGAGAGCTGTTTGCCTTTGACTATGATGCTCTAGGATCTCTTTCATGGGTAGCTTTTGCAAGGCCTCCTTGATGAGCCTCTCCTCGTCATTTAGGTGCATGCTTGGTCTTTAGGCGGTCAATCAACCCTTGTAGCCTTTCTCGAGTTACTGGGTTGATGGTCCTCGGCTTCTCTTTCGGTTTTAGCCTCTCGTATTAGTGTAGATCGGCGATATTTGTTCGGGGGCTTGCATGCGTGCATTTGCCCCGATTCGATCCTCCCTTCAGCTTGTTCCTTTTTGGCCTTTCTTGGCGTTGGTGTTCTCCTTCGTCTTCAAGGGTTCTTTAGTCCACCGAGATGTTGGATAGGCCTTCGTCGATGGACGATGTCGAGGGCATCACGGGCGGTTAAGCGGGCGCGGCTGCTTTGCCACCATAAAGATTTCCTTAGCGGATGTAGCCTTGGGCGCCACTCCTTCCGTCCGGGGTAGATCTTGCGATGTTGGTCTTCCCGATCACCACCGTTTTGCTGACGATTGGCTCGTAGGGTTCTTGGCCGATGGATGATGCATTCCTGCGGGGTTCTTGTCAAGATGAGCCCTCTTTCGCGCCCTCCAAAGAAATCTCTAGTCTTCTCTTGAGTTGTCTTGGCGCTCCTTGAATACCGAAAAGCCGAGTTCGTAGACACGTAGGGAACCGAAAAGGTAATCTGGACTGGTGTCGGGGTTATCTCAATTAGCCTTCTTTCCCCAAGTCGATGTAGCTTTGGTCGAAAAAAGTTTCGAGTTGGGTAGCTTCCCTTATCGGTCGGAGTAGGAGTTGTGCCTCGAGTTGCTCTTGGAGTCCGCGCCAGAGCCCTCGGTTGTCCACCTTCCCCGAGCGGTTTTGGGTTTGGGTCCTTCGCGCAAGTTTCGAGCAAGCGAACTTGTTCTCCGTCTTGAGGCGGTTTTGGTAATCGTCGATTCTTTGGAGCTTCTCGGCGAGTTCTAGTTCTTCTTCTTACGGATTCCTCGATATCGTAGCCTCGAGTCTTCGCCGCTGTCGTCGACCTCGCAAAGCCCATGTTCAAGATGATCGTCCTCCTCGCCGGTGAGCTCATGATGTAAATTGGTCCGCCCAGGACTCGTCGGCTGAAATTCGGCGAGAGCCCCTACGCGCGCCGGTTTGTCGATGTTTTTCGGACCGAGATCTGCCACGGGTGAGCGGCGGTTTGTTCGGGCCTCGATGAACACGGGCCCGGCGGTTTGTTCTTGACTAACATTGAGAGCGGGGTTTTTATCTTTGGTTCGAGCCCTCGATCAAGGATCGAGTAAATACCTTTACGTCCGGTCGGCGTGAGCCTGTTTTTGATTGATGGGGTTCAGTAGAAACGGCCGGTGAAGCTTCTGAGGGCTTGATCGTGGTCAAGCTTGTGGCCAGCGTGATCGCCTCGTGTTAGTCCTCTCCTCTACGAGGTGTTCCTTGCCCCGCCTTTTATAGTCAAGGAGCCATGGAACTTCGCTACGATCCTAGTCGGATCTGAGAGGGTTGTTCATAGAGGAACCGAACACTCGAACTCTAAACAAGGTAACCCCGACTAGTGTTCTATCCTAATTACAATAGAAGTCACCGTAGCTATGCTTCCATTGCCTTACGGGAGTTGTTTGTGGCCGCAGGCTAGGGATAGAACCCTACTTGAACAACTTCGGTAGAGTTATTTGGTGATCCTGTATCCACAATGTCCTTGCTCTTCTATTACAACCTTGCCAAGCTCCTAATACTAACCAAAAAGTAAAATGATACAAGTGGAGGGAGAGAGGCTCTTGTGTGGTGTGTCTAATGAAGGGGAGAGCATCTCCTTTTATTGGTAGAGGAGAGGGGCTCCATGGAAAATGTCTCTCCCCACTTGGAAGGTACCAAACCGACCTCAAACCGACATCAAGATTCATTGAACACGGCAAAGCACCTCGAAAACCGCCTTTGCAACGTCGGTGGGAAGGCGCGCCCAATTTGGGCGCGAACCGCCTGGTGCGGTCCCGGCCGGACTAGCGGTGGGTCCGGCCGGACCCAAAGTTCCACGAGTTTGGCCTAAAATTTTGGGAGCACGTAGGCCTCGTCGTTAGCTTTCCAGCGGTGGCTGGCCTTACAGCGAACGGAGTTCGTATGAGGAAGTTATGCCCAAAATACTCCGGCCTCCTCCTGCAGCCCAAACTTGACCGAACTTGTTTTGGGCCTTTTTCTTCTTGGGCTCTCGGATCTTAGGGGTGCTTTGGACCATTTTGGCCTTGAGTTGGGCTTTCTCTATTCCCCTTTGATTCCGCATTTCTGGAATGTGTGTTCTGCTTTGCGCTTTGTTCTTTGTTTTCGCGTCTTTTCACTTGATTCCGTGTATAAGTCCTGCAAAACATATTTCTCGGAATACAAGTGAAACTGGGTCAATAGTAAAGGTATATGTGTCATAGGTTTGCAAGTCTCCCTGGAAAAAGACATAAGTTGGCGGTATAAGATGGTCGATAACGACCGCCAACAAGTCCCCCAAGCTTAACCTTTGCTCGTCCCGAGCAAATAGCTAAATGCTTGGTTGTTGATCAGGAATTACCATGCTTATAACAAAGTATTCTTCCGCAATTTAAATAAGTTGGCATCTATTATTCACCTTTTATTGCTCAACGTATGTGGGCCTTCTAACTTTCTCCAAGTTCTTGGGTGGTTGCGAGATAGAATGGTTGCTATAGAAACACTGATCATTCATTCTTTTGATCAACCATCTATCCGGGATTCTTTTTTTTTAAATACTTTTGAGGAAATTTGGGCTATCTTTTTTCGAGAGGGTGGGTTACGCTCACCCTTGGACTTGTGTCCATTATTTCCTCTCTTTCTTTTTTTGGAGATGTGGGCTCTACTTGCCCTTGGACACATGTCCATTCTTCATCTGTTCTTTTTTTTTTTTCTCTCTTCTTTTTTTTTTATTTTTTTTTAGCATAGCCCATATATCTCTCTCTCTCTCTCTCTTTTCTATAAAAATAAATTCTTGGATGTCAAGTTTCTCTTGGAACAAAATTATAGTAGAATCTCTTTTGCACCATATTATATTCGGCAACAACTTAGAAAAAGGATATGTATTTGCAGACCCACCGATGAGGACATCACTTCTTCGATGCACAAGATGATCCTCCGCTAAACATTCACGGTCCAATCACAAGAGCTCGCCAAGGACAACTAAATTTACTGGTGAGCTCGTTCCTAAGCAATTCTTTTGATGAGCTTGAGAATAGATTGCTACTTAATGACTTTGTTATGCTTAGAAATCAAGGAGAGGACCA